>BEXV01000981.1:26305-38728 GCA_003118195.1 Hemicentrotus pulcherrimus
AAATTTGTTTACATTTAGCGCGACCGGGAAGAGAGAGAGAGAGAGAGAGAGAGCGGACTCGACAGAGTGTTAGCATAACGTATGTGAGGTTAACCGTTACCCTAGAAACTAGTTAGTTAGTGTCTAGTGAAATATGCTTTCTGCGCTTCGAAGATTTACTACTAATGAATAAGCTGATCCTATTTGATTACCTTCTAATCTGTCTTGATCATTTCCATCGCAGAGGTGAATCATTTGAAGCACTATATAACGAAGCGATATAGCAAAAATGACGGGAAACTCTCTCAATATGATGCACATTGCTTTTTAATTCATTTTCATTTCCATTTATTCATCTTCGTATTTAAGCTACATCAAAAGGGTGAATTCGTGCTAATAATCATAGACAACAAGAAAGTGTAGAATCATTACGGTGGTAATACAAAAGAAAAGAAATGTTCATCCTGCACACACACACACACACACACACACACACGCCCACACACACGCACACACTAACACACGCACTCAATCGGATATAATTATATTACTCTTACCATGAACTAGTAGGTCCATGCTCTTACTATAAACAAGTCGCCAATGATGACTTGAAATGCACAGGGCAAGCGCACGTAAAGAATTTGTGCGAATAAAATAACTCTTTTCTTCACGATACACATAGAGATGTCCTCCAAATTCCATACTTCATTTCAGTTGGTATATCTCAGCTTTTATTTCTACTCTATGCCAAATTGATTTCTCGAGATCGTTTATTTTAATTTTTAGGAAACACGTTTTGTCACTTTGAATGACCTTCACGATCGCCTATTGATAATCGTGAACGACTGCGTTCTTCCTGCAGAATCACTGTTGGCGAGTTCCCATTGACATTAACACTTCGCGGTTCATTTTGAAAGTGAACGCTCACTCTTACCAGATCGCGTTTTCTTTGTCGCAAAAATTCATTATTTTATTTTTTCGCGAAACTTTTACATGTCTCAATTAACAAGCACAACAATGCAAATTCGTTTGATAGGGTATTTATGTGAAAGAATAGAGGTATGATTTAAATAACATAACATATTTGAAATACAGTAACAGTACATTAGTGACACTGTTTCTAGTGATTGTCAAGGGAAAGGGAATGTTATAAACTTGTGCCTAAGCTGTTTTTAAAATACCAAATGTTAATAAAGAAGGTAATAAGTTGTATCACATCATCGAAGTGTAACATTATTCAATTATGTTTTTGAAGCGATTTGGTAGCTAAGGGGAGACGTAGAATATGTGCCCCCACCCCAGTTGAAATGCATCATCTTTTCTTTTTCTTCTTTAGATTTTTCAGTTATTCATTTCATCTAATGTATTCCTTCTAGTTTTGTTTCGTTATCTTCCCAGCTACCTTGTTCCTTGTATGATTGATCAGAATATCTTACAAATATCATAGAGAGAGCATCATTGTTTTTTTTTAATGACGATATCAAATATAATATGTGGATGCTCGTCCATATGCATCGCTATTTACATGATATCAAGTTTTAATGTTTTGTTTAGAATGATTAATTTGCTTGAAGTTCCATTACTTTTGGATTCTGATATTGGGTTGGTCAGTAGATATTAGGGCTTTGAACATGCCAAATGAAATCATTATTTATTTTAAACACGAGGCATAAAGCATGACTTCGAGGATCTTGCCCGGTCATATTCTGTAAAATATATCAAAAATGATCTATGTTGCGATTATGTTCGTACGATCAGATTTTCTCAATTTTTCATCGTGTTATTTCTTTGATTTTCTGCTGCTTTTTTTCGGGTCTCTGTGATACCATTTAAACAGTGCACAATATTTCATTTTTTTTTTCATTTCTCTCTATCTCTGTCTCTCTACCTCCCTTCCTGTCTTCCCGCGCTCTCTCTCTCTCTCTTTCTCTCTCTTTCTATTTCAAGCTCTCTCTCTCTCTTCTCTTTCTCTCTCTCTCTCTCTTCTCTTTCTCTCTCTCTCTCTCTTTTCCCGCTCTCTCTTTCTACAAACTTCACCCAACCTCCTTTGTCACGCACCCTGTTTTCCCTAAGCTATAATTTATATTTATGGTATAACAATACGACACGTGATGATCAACAGGGAGTAAGATAGTCGCTTAAACGGTGATTTGATAGCTATAAACTCGTGGATGGTTATTTCCTGCTGAATCGCTCTGTTTGTTTCATCGCACCAAAATAGCCATAATATGATCATCGTGAAAGCAATTGACTCATATAAAGAGGAGGCACCTGAAAATTGAAAATAACGTCCACTCCTTACAAAGTATGGCTTATTTGTCTCTTTTGATGAATCCATGATACACTGGTGCTAAAGAACAATTATATGGATAAATCGCAACCGACATTAAGATAACTGAGTGAAAGGTACGTGATTTCAATTATAATCAACAAGCATAACATGTAATTTATATTCATAGGATAACAAGAATGATGCGAAATTAATAGATTGATATATTGTTTGTTTGCATTCTTTGTCTCTACGCAGACATATCAAGCCGGGTCTCATTTCACAGATGTGGGCTGGTCTAGCGGTACGGTCAGCTCTCTTGTCTTCATCTACAAGCTGACGCTAACGGACCCCGTTAGCAGTCGGTTCCCAGACATCAGTAATCATATCTGATTGATAAACGCCATAATGATCCCAATAACACGCCTCAAGTCTCAAGAATGCAGACGAGAACCCCGCAATTGGATGAACTGATCATTATCAAACAAAATTCAATTCTCGTCCAAATCAGTCCCATCGCTTGTTGCATCTACACCAGACGTGCGCTCTTCTTCGCAACGGACTTTCAATTGACCAGACGACATTGACGACATAATTTTGGTGCAGTGAGAAAGCGCGCGCATTTTAAGGAGGGTGTTCACCACGCAAAACATTTTAGCAGCGATTTTTACAAGCTACGGCTTATTTCTCGTAGAAACTACCTTGCGTGCGGTTGTCGTTGGAAACGGACTTGGAGGGATACATCGAGTCATCTCTCCTAGACTTTTACTTTTTTCTTTCTTCATTAATAAAAAGGTCAAGACAAGATATAAAGGAAAAAAAGACGGAATAGATATCGAGGTAAAAATCCTTCTTACACAGACGTTGTGTTGGATAGGTCTTGGAATTCTCACTGTAGATTGTTGTGAGCAGTATATGTACGAAATATATTTTTCCGTTTTGGGTTTGAAGCTCGCTGATTGTTAAATATGCATTGAGATGACTTGTTGTGACAGGGCTATATATATATATATATATATATACGAAGTGGTTCATAACGGATTTATATCGTATATCGTATATCGTGCTATCGGAAACTGTTTTAAGCTGGACATTCGAAGCGACATAGCGGATGCCTGAACTTGGAATTCTTTTCTCTTAGCCAGTGAGCATCACGCACTCATTCGCGTCATCTTATTATTCGCCGTCTCTGCCGAAAAGTTTTACCAGATTCCCCGGAGTAATTTGACCACATCTTCATCGCTGGGACTTCACAATGCTCTTCCTCGCTATTTAAATTGCCAACGTTTTACGCCTGATTCAGCTATAGGCAGAGGAAAAAAGAGGGGGAAAAGAAATAGGAGGAGAGAAAGACGAGATCTCCAAGTTTACCTCATGATATCAGCTAGATTTTTCCAGAAACGACAATCTTGGTTTAGCGTGTCCGTGTACGTCAATGGTTGCCGTTGTGCTGTAAACAAGTTTACGCTGGATTGACTCCTAAACCATCAACTTCATACAAGATTAGCTTGATTTCAACTGTATCTTCGTGCGCGGTTTCCTGTCATCATCCACATGATCTTAAAACAGTTGGTTTTTCTCTCTGAAATCCATGGGTAAAACACTTTTGGCAGTAATTTTTTTATATATTTGACTGGAGAACAATTGGATGATTAATTTTTCGTTTAACCCATTTTCCCGAGTGGTACACGGACTTCCGTTGGTAGTCATTAAAGTTGCCTGAAACGGCTAATCAATACAATGGCGTCTTCGCCAGATGGAACGCTCACGACGCCAAGACTCTCCAACGGCTTTGAAACAACCACGAACGGTACGGACGTCGACGATCCAGCGGCATGGGCGTCGTCCTTTTCGTCATCGTATGAGTACGACAACTCTCTCGATCTCCTGACCAACGTGCCTGTCTTCGCCGTCTACGCCGTAACCTTCCTGGTCGGCATGACAGGCAATCTCCTCGTCATCTTCGCCGTCGTCAAGAGCCGTCGACTTCACAACGTCACCTGCTTGTTCCTGGCCAACCTGGCAGTCGCTGACCTCCTAACCGTCGTATTCCTCATCCCCCTCCAGATCATCGTCCATAGTAGTGATCATTGGAATCTTGGGGATGTCATGTGCCGGCTGGTAGCCTACGTGGGGGCCATCTCACCCGTATGCTCTGTCTTCACAATGATGATCATTAGTCTTGAACGGTGAGCTTCAATCTTTTTTTTTTTAACTTTCACGTTCTCATCTTCTCCTTTTTAGTGCTTATTATTAATATTTTTTATTGAAATATATTTATTCAGGATAACAAGAATCAGATATGCATTGTAGATACAAAATCTGTTTCATATCACGGTCCTGAAAACTTAATCTCTTATCTCATTTATTTATTTTTTAAAACTCTTTCGCTTTTCGACTGTTAACGTTGTTATTATTGCTTGAAGCAAAATATCTTCTTTTTTTAACCGTTTTCCTTTGGACTTCTTTTCCTTTCTTTTTTTGTTTGTTTGCTCATTGTAATCTTTTGCTGCTCCAAAACTACCCCTTCTCGGCGTATGGAATCAGGTGGTTACCCCCCTTAGAATTTTGATTCTATAAAAGTGTTTAAGAGGTTCCCAGAGATCGTCGAAACAGCACCTCCGTTTTCCACCAGCACCCTTTTGAAGGGTTATCATTAAAAAGGCGCTTTAAGCTACACCATTATTCTATATGTACCATTTTTAATAACAAGGTGCTTACAAACACCTAACAAATACCCCAAAAAAACCCTGGTGTAACAAGTTTGTCCCTTTATCTGAAGCCCTTATTCCTTATATTGTACATGTACGTAGGTGATTTAGATAGGTGCATACAAACACCTTAAATAAGCAGCTGTTGTAACAAGTTTGACACCTCATTGCACCCCTATATTCCACACAGTGTGTGCATGTGTCTCCCTTTATCGTACTTGCATCACATTTATTAAATCGCGATAAAAACAAAATACTTACAAAAGTGTTTTCACTTAAAAGCTGCTTTTCAGCAATGTCGATTTAGTTATTCAGTGATACAGGCAGTTAATGGAAATCTCTGAAGAGATTTACAATGTTGTTGCCTTATATAGGTATAGATTTCGCCCAAGTGGTGTCTGAATGATAAATTGTTATGATCGCAAGCAGTAGGTTTGTTTGATTATCATCGATGTGTTATTAACTATTTGTTTGACACATGATACATGCTTACATAAAGTGCAAACGAGTGATTTCCTCGAGTATTCACTCAGCTTAAAACATTTCGATCTTCATCTTCGATAATGAGTTTATTTCACTCTTTGAAGACGCAAAGCGTGTGACTCGTATACCGCAGTTTTCGTGAATGACGATCAAGGTTTAACTTAATAAAATTTGGAGCGGACTTTAAAAGATTATTATTATCATTTTTATTATTATAAGATACATGAACGTGGAGCGTACTTTTGGTCCATCATTTTTGTTTTTGATGGTAAAATAAAAACACAGCAGCTTTTACGCGTCATATCTGAACGAAGCTCTAGGATAAAACCTGGTCACCGAACACATGGCGCTGATTTGAAGATTATTATCCTTTGACATTCAAGCATATCAACGAATAATGATCAGACTGGAATGTGGTTTCATTATTTAGTTAGATGCGGTCTGCAAGATTAAATCAGTTCTTCACCAACTTAGGTAGAAAGCAGCGCAGCAGAAGAAGAAAAAGAAAGATAAACCCAAATGAAGAAACTAAAGAAATCATTTGGAGCAGATAATCAACAAGATTTTTATGATATGTTTAAAAATGTTACTTAATATCAGTTCGTCTGTGTCATTAACAGAGTACATGAGATCATTAACAGGATTTCGAAAAGTACACATATTTTAGGTTGGCATGCTTAAGATGACGTAATATTGAACGCCCATATGATTTCAGACTATTGAAGCATATATTATCAAGATCTTTGATTGTTTGTTTGATATAATAAAACATAAGACGTACCTTTAAATCAGTTCTTCAACATCTTAGGCAGAAAGCAACCAACCAAATATCGTGAACAATAATGGAAAAAAACTGCACAAAGCTTATGTTAATCTTTATTTCCGCGTAACGCACTTCTCTTTCCGCGCGCTTGATATATAATCTTCTAAGATAGTTAACCCGTTGAATGCTGAATCGTAACATTCCAGTAGCCATTAATATAGGAGCCACGCGGTTTCAGGAGTGAATGTGTGAATTTGATCGACACAAATACACCATCGAATCAGTTATTCAACAAGATTTAACTTGGAAGCAATCAAAAACCCGAGATATTTTATAAGAATTTTTTCAATAGAATAGATTGTTTAAAAAGAAATGTTTTTATAGAAAAGATTTTAAGTGTTAATAGGGCAACTTTCATTCATGGTTTCAGTACTATCCTAGCAATTCTGAACATTAAGGACTACATTAAGTGTGGCACATTGTAGGTGTGTTATTTGATGCTGTTCCTACTATTCTTGGGCATTAGATGAAGCGGTTAAAATAAAGAAATAATGAGAACACATACATGTACACTAATGGAATAATTAGACTCATTTATATCAATTTTAAAAGTGGAGTAGTAGTAGTACTTCTATTAAATGTCCAATTAAAATGAAGATCGTTTTCGTTATAGCTGATAGTATTCCTTTACTTTTAAATAAGGTCTTTAAAACGATTTTGTATTGCCCTTTTAGGTGCCACGTGGGTCGGTCGTCCGGAAATCTTTTCTTTTTTTTTTTACTCCCACTTTGGGCTGATATTTTTGAAATGCTTCAATACATTTTTCTTCTAAAAAAACAATTTGTTATTCATTATTTTAAAGCCGACTGTAGATTTCAAGATTTTGGGCTCGGTCGTACTATACTATCCATATAATTGTGATTATAAGTAAACGTTCGCTCTGATATAACTCGGCAAAATCGCAGGATTTATTCATGAGTCCCTCGAAAAGTACTTAAAGCCGTCGGTCCCCTGGTTGGTGTCTTCCAAGCATACACATGATTTCTTAGCAGTCAGGTAAAACAAACGATGAAGCCAGTGTATACAGTATATCTTCAAGTATTTAAAAAGACAGCGCCTTATTTTTAAAACGGTTGACATCGCCATATGTGAACAAACTTTAAGTATTCTGAAGAATATTATGGGGTAATGAAATTGAAACAATTGGGGAGTGATCAAATGTTCGTTATTCAAATAGAGTTAAAGATTGGGATGGAGGTGTTTATTAAACAGAGAAGAGGTTGTAAAATGTGGAGAAACGGAAGAGTAAAGAGAGAAGGACAGGTCGGACGAGGAAGCATATAAGGGAGAAAGATGACGAGAGTAACAAAAAATGGGGAAACAGGTCGCTGCAGTCAAACTAATGTCGGTTCTTTGAAAACATAACTACCTGTATCGCATAAACTACTCAATTCATTTCGGGTCCGGCTATAAATAAGTTTTTTCGTCTCTACTTTATAGAGCTCTCTTGTATATATGATTATGAATCTGCTGGTAGTACCCGAGGCGCAAACTTAATAGCAATCCTTACTCGCTACATCGAGATCAACTTTACATTCGCTTGAAAGGTATTGGCTTAACTCTAACACAAATAAAAAGGACATGTATGATAAATTCCATATCAGTCCTCCAGTTTAATTTCCCTGGGCGGTATAATTTTCAGGTAGATTCTGTATTGTAAAGGCACGCGGTAAACCGAAGTTAATCCACACGCAAATTGTTTTTTCTTGAGCATTTGTAAAATTATTTTCTTTTTCTGACTGCGATTCAAGCACCCATTTGGGATATCTCAACTACGTGAAAGTCTTCGGAAAGAGATGATGTGCCAATCAGTGCCAATCTAAACACGTTTGTGTAGTGGTGTTACAAGCCTCAAATGGGAATACATGCGTTTGATATAAATGAAACCTATTCATGACATTCGAGTTTTGGTATCTTTCCAATATTTATTCACAAACATGTTGATGAAGATTTTTGTTTATAGGTCATGACATTCAAGAAAGAGACTTGTAGTTTGTATCAAAAGAGAAAAGTGTAAGGCTTGATAGAGAGAGAGCGATAGAGAGAAAGAGAGAGAGAAAAGGAGAGAAAGAGAGAGAGAGAGAGGGAGATAGGGAGAGAGAGAGGGAGAGAGAGAGAAAGAGGATGTGATAGGGAGGAGGATGATGGAAAGAGTGATAACATAGATGGAAAGAAAGCTGACAAAATACCTCTAAATTTGTCAACAACAAGTATATTCGAGCAGTAACATTAAACAAAGAAATGTTTTTTTTTTTTAAATCCACCTCCTGGAATCACATGGGATACCTAAAAGATATGTCGGAATAGGTCGAATTATTAAAAAGTAAAAAGGAAGAGTACAGCCTGGCTTTTTGTGATTTATGAAGCCAGACGAATCAAATGAGAGTTTATGATATGCGTCATCATGTCATCACTGATGTATTAAATACATGTAGCTCTGTATAAATGGTTGAAATGAAATTAACCAAAAAAAAACACGTTTGCTGGAAATTGAAATTTATGGCACAAATTACAAACTACGTTGTTTGTGCTTTCATGTAGGGGGAGGGGTGCCTTTTGTGGATTTGGGTATTCTGATAAATTTTCATTTTAGTTTACGTTAGTTTATTGCATCATAATCATTGAGAACGCACATCTTATGCAACTAGCTAAGGATATGGAGAGATGGGGAGGGTCGATGTGGGCGTGGGTGAGTACGTGTGTGTGTGTGTGTGTGTGTGTGTCTGATAGAAAGAGGGGTAAGGGCAGATGGTGGAGAGGGAGGAGTGAGACAACTGGCAAGCTCCACTCGAAAGTACATGCAGCAGGGAAAGAGAGAGAGAGAGGGGGAGAGAGGGGGAGAGAGGGGATGGGGAGAGAGATGGAGAGGGGAGAGGGAAGATGAGAGGAAGAGGGGAATGAGCATAAGAGGGAGGGAGTGAGAGTGGAGCGGAATTTTCATCACTGATGCCTGAATGAACCAAGGAGCTCTATGTTAAGTCGTTGCGTGAACTGAAGACAGAAGAGAACACTGCTCAGACCTCAACTCTTGAGCCATATCCTTGGGGAGCGTATTTTCTTACAGGCCTTACGCATTCCATTCTCAGTGGCAATCTGCTGAGTTTTTTATATGACCACTGTGGGGAAAATAAATACACCTTATTGCCAATTTCCTTTTTTCTTGCGCGTGATTTTGATAGAAGAGGGAATTGTAGAGATTGTGAAGGAGACATAAACAGATACAGACTGGAAAGAAAAAGACTAAGGTAAAGATAGTATGTGTGTGTATGGCAAGAAAGAGACATTTTTACATTAAAAATTGGATTTAAATGTATGCAGATTGTAATGTTGTCTGTGGAGTAGATACAAAACTACTAATTGTTTTCCCTGACTGCATGCTTTTTATCACGTTTAAATATTATTGAATCAAGCTCGTTATGCATGTTCCTTCATTAACTATACAATATTAATTTTAACTCGTACCACATAATAAATTTTTTTTAAAGATTTTTTTTTAAATGACAACAACTCAATGCATGCAGTTAGAACGATAGAAAGCTGTAGTCAGTGATGAGCCAGTCTTTTGGTTTGACTTCATAGAATTCAAAAAAACAAAAACGCAGTTGTATCCTCTTAAAAACCTATAACCACGTGCGATATTCAAGTAGCATTTCCCGGACCACAAGGATGTTTCTATCGTAAAAACTAGTGATAGTAATCCTTCAGAATGTTTTTTTGTAATCAGCGATGATCCCTTGCAAACCTTCATTGCATGCAGAATAGCACCCTTGAAACTGTCATACCCGTCGCTCACATGGCGTCATTCGGTTTTTACGCACCATAAACAAGCATGTGAGAAGGCAATAAGGGAAATTATCCCATACGCATGCAAGTAAGATACCGCAATTTATGCAGTGTTCATTTTGTTCTTGAACAGAAATCGCACTTGGCGTTTCAAAGCCCGCGCCTTTTGCTGACGGAAGCCTACGTCACCCAACTAACACTTTGTGCGCGAGCGACGGGCATTGACCTTAGGATTCCTAACCGTTAACGGAACAGGTACTTCGGTCGGGAAACTCTAGAATCACGAAGCCTCTGTATATTCAGATTCGATATTGGCATATTCTATCAACGTATCCAGATAAAAAAAGAAAGCAAAATAATTACATTTATTTCCTAAAGCACTAAAATGTGCATAATCCCTTTCTTTGAAACTTGACGATTTTCCCTTTTCATGATGATTTAAAGATGCAAAGTGGAAAGAATTGTTGCTTTCTCACCTAAAAAAGAGGGGAAAAGAAAACTATATTATGTGTGTGGAGGGGGAGGGGGTAGTTTATATAAAGGAAAAGTATTTCCTACGAAAGCCTTTGAGAACTTTCCAAAGTACGCTTTATCGATATTTTCTTGGACGGCATTTGGGGGTTTGTTTGTTGAGAGGGCGCCCTGCTGAAAACGCCACTAAGTAAAAACCAAACATTTTATACGAAAGTCACACCACAAGAAAAATACCAAACCTACAATACACCGATCAAAACAATTTCATTACCCCCAATGACGAAATTCAGTCGGTCCAAAGTCAGTTTGTAATCCGTTCAGTAGTGTAACTGAGGTGTAAAGACATCTCTTTGCCATGACCGATATTCCCTATGTTATGCCAAGCAATCAGCGAAGGATTCTACTCTTTCGAAAATGTCTCTCGTCGAGATAGTCAGTATTGATCCAATAGCATTGGTGATATTTATAAGAACCACTTAGCACATAAATCTAGATGATCTCTACAGCGGCATGTTTTTTTTTTGAAAGTTTTTTTTTCACACATTTGTGTAATCTTCTTATTTCAATTTGAACTCTTTCGCCCCAAACGATTACAATTCGATTTAAGAATATCAATTCGTATCATATTCAAATTTGATGAAGGTTAAGGAGATTACATCGGTACCATGAGAATATCACTACCCTGAAAAGGTTTCTCGGTTTCTCATTCTCATCACGTTTTAAAGATAGATAATAAAATGAGTTTTAGATCACGGTAACATTATAAAGTCATGACTTTACTAAATCGATAAATCTTCGGATGATGGGAATATTTCTTACGAGGTTGTTAGATTGAGGTTGCGTCAGGAGACATTTAAATGTATTTCATCGCGAGAACAGAACATTACAACCAAGACCGTTAACACTAACCCACTAACAGGGTGCTTTTAAACCCGTCTGCACTCATTTTGCCAGGGGATTAGACCTCCCTGCAAGGTAACTGACAGGTGGTTATTTCATCAAATCAACTCTCAACTGGCATAAGAGAAAGAGGATCATGGGGAGGGGGGCATACATACAACAATTAGGCATTGTTTGCCTTATTATAGGGAGCAAGTAGCTATAAGTAATGAAGTGGGGCTTTAAAAGGAGATGGAGTTCTGGTACTGGTAAAAATGATGAGCTATTCCTTACTCCGACTCTATATAAAAAGTCATGGTGGAGTTAAATGAATTGGACGTGGTGTGCAAATGAAATAATGACATACTGATGTCGATGATAACGGTAGTAATAATTCTTATTCTCTTTTATGTTAGCCTGGACTAATTAGAAGATAAAGGATTGTTCTTCAAATACCTTCATGTGAATGTTACACGAATCGTCTTGTTAATCGCTTTAGGCAATTAGAACGTCACGCAATTTGCACCCAGTGTGCGACACGTTTCTAAGGGACGAAAATTTGCGTATGAAACCAACAAAGAGGATTTAGCTTATTTTTGTTTTCTACCTTTTGTTATTTCTTCTTGTGTAAGCTGTTGAACATCACAGAGTCACTGGCAAGCAATAATGCTGTATTCAATTTTACCAATAATTTTTAGATCAAAGCTAACTGAATTTTCATCAAAATGCAATTGACAATATCTATCTCCTCTATCTTCTTGAGATGTCATGATGCACTTTGTTGGGTAGCTTATTTGCAAAAGGTATTGAGTCACTATTATTAAATCTAGGTACATCTTATGGAGTTTTAATCTTTTAAAGAATGTTTGATATCACCAATTGAATTCGATCTAGTCATTCGAATGTTATAATCAGAAAGGATGTCCATAATATGGTTTATTCGTTAATCATCCAGCGTTAGTGAAAACATCGAAATGACACAAATTTGTCTTAGTTCGAAAACAATCCCTCCCCCCCCCCCC
>BEXV01000981.1:66169-85159 GCA_003118195.1 Hemicentrotus pulcherrimus
CCCCCCCCCCCCCCCCCGTTAGAAGGAATGCTGGGGGCTTTCCTAAAGGGCGGGGTTGCCCGAACAAGTTTGCAAAAAAAAGAAGGATTGAGCTGGATTTTATTAGATTTACGGACAGAAAGTTTGGATGGATGTATCAAATCCTAAATTGCCATTCTATCGAACCGCCTTTCAAATCAATCCATGCACTAATGGGCACTTGTCGACAAATAATTTCAGATACATATTATCAGCATCTTAACTGACACGTGAAAAATGAGCAAAAAATGGAAATCGAATTCATTGAATCTTAGATAAATCTATCTAATTATTCTAAAAGCAAATGTCTTTCGGATAACGGAAAACTCCGGGATTACTGACAAGATTTAATTTGTGTGCCACGCTCCTTTACAACCGTAAATTTGTGTAATATGCTTGTATGTTGTACTGCCATCAGTTGCTTCTTCCCCCTCCCCCTCCCCTATCTCTCTCTCTCTCTTTCTCTATCTCTCTCTTTCTCCATCTCTTTGTATTTGTCCCTGTTTTTCTTTCTGTCTTACTCCATCTAAATGTATGAGTTAACCTTTTTTTCTTTGTCTTACCAATCTAGCATTCTAGTTTGAATCATATTTTCCCATTCTAATGTATGTAATTGGACAATCGTACTTATAAATTGTGTTGTACGTATTAAAAAATTCCACATGCATTTAGTCATTTACTCTGGATATAGACTACACATCTGATAATTTGACATTTCGCTTCCAAAAATCGTCTAAAACATTAATTTAACTCTAATCTTACTACTTCTACTTTAACTTTATCCTCTGTATTATACACATTTTGTATGAATCATTTTAGTAGACCTTTTTTCATAGAGAGAGAAAAGAAATAGATGGAGGGAAAAATGAAGTGTATTAGTTTGTATTCTACAAAAAAATTGGTCCGATCATGAAGCGTCTCTCTTCCTCCTCGAGAAAACAAAAATCAATGAAACAATCATTTAAACAGAAACAGCGAGAGAACGAGGCGGGTACTCGACCGTTCATGATCTTGTGACGTATGTACCGCTTGTCTTTAATGTTCCTCTATCTTCTAACTAAACAATTTCTAACAAAACGAACGTAAACGACGTAAACACGTATAGCTCAGCAGGCCATATCAAAATGTGTTTTGACATTTGGCATAATATGACCGAATGAATCCCGTGCGCCGAGCTGACGGGGAGCAAGCAGGCTGTATGCATCCACTTTGTCTCCACCGCGGCTTTGGCAATCTATTAATATGTCTTCGGTTGTGATGCTATGGTTATTAAGATGGTACTCAGGTCGATAAGCTAAAATAAGAGCCCCGCTCCAAATTGACGTATAGGTTGACTAACAATAAGTAAGCTGACGACTTGCTCGCAAGTTTTGACCAGACCCGCTTCTATTTGAGCCCCGTTTAGCTGTCCATACGGAGTGGGATCTCGCCAGGTGATTTTTTACACGACGGAAACTTGCTTTGTCCATCGAATCAAGATGGTGTCCATTCGGTGTTAGATAATGCCATGCGTTTCTTTGCACACCACAGCTAATACAGTACCACCAAATAAATCGAGAATCCGTTTTTTATGATAAGACCCCCNCCCCCACAGTGCGCTTCAAGTCGATAAAACTTTTAATGTGCAGTCAACTGAGACGATATTTCGCTGTCCATACAGGGAACGTCGGCATGCTTAAAGGCATCGTTTAACAATATTAAATCTGAGATACATGGCCCTATTATCAGTCTCTGTGATATGGTGTGATAATGAAGCCCTGAAAATTGATCATGAAGTGCCTCAAAAGAGTGACTAGTTTTACAATACTCATTTTGCCCAATAGACTGTAGTGTTATGAAAACCGTTAAGAAAACGCAAAATTTGATTTCGATTTCCAATCATAAATATCTTGATAATCAGACGGGAAATCGGCTTGTAAAAGTCATGGGGATCCTTACTGACCTAAAGGTTTATAATTATCATTGCAGCATGAGCTAAATCCAGGATTTTGTTTCAAAATCTGAGATAAAGTTAACCAATCCCTTTAAGAAACACGTCATGCAACGTCACACCGTATAGATAGCAAATAGGTTACATAACATTATTAACTATCAACTGGGATGACACACAATAATAATATATAATATCGAATATTTAGGAGCGCTGAAAACAATTAGTACCATACTTTCATCGATTTGAACATTTTGAATAGAACACATTGTTATAACAAAGTACTATTCCTCATTTCGCCCACTGTGCGTACTTTCCGACTATCATTTATTACATTTTAACTACTCCACGTCCGTCTATAGTATATATTTATTGACTGCTATGATATGCTTCACTGTTTCTATAGGCGTAAGGGGTCATATCAGGATTTAATGTTCCCCGAGAGCCAGTATAGAAACAGCTATGCTTTGAATATTAAAGCAGGCGATATATCTTTAATAAATTCACAAACAATTCTATCACCTTATCCTTTTCTTAAGTAAAGACTGGTTAAACCTCACAGAAAACCTGAAACACTTTCTGTAAATCTTCGCTGGAAATTGTCTGAATGTTACGATCATTCGGGAATCGCAGACAAAGAGCACTGTATGGTACCCACGCTCGCACAAACAAACTTTTTACACGGCTTAAACCAATGGGGAATTCAGCAACATTTATTTATGCGGCCCGTTACCCGGGGCAACGGACATCTTTTAAAAACGATTGACCAGTGGGCGGGCATGGCTTATATCATGATTCCAATTTCGACCAATCAGATAACTAGATTTATTCAATATACTAAAGAGAGGTATAAAATATTGATTATACGTGTCGTGGTCAAGTGGATATGTCACAGGCACTAATACCCGTTGGCAAGACATTAATCTACATTTCCATACTCGACCCAGGTGAGGTAAATGGGTAACTGGTAGGATTATTCCTTGAAATGCACTTTGCGCTGATAATAGCTGCTGGAGCTAAAGCTGGGGTAATAATTTCCAAACCTCTGTGGAAGCGCATAGGGACGATATAATGTGATATGCGCATATACAAGAACTGACTATTATCATTATAATTGTAGGTAATTTTGAACCAACGTCCTGTTGGTCTAATTTCCACTTGGCTACCGTTGTCTCTTCCATGCTTGGTCTTACGTTTATCTTGACGATTGAAACAGATTTGTGGAGAGTGGTGTGTATTTGTCCTTAATTGGCTTATACTAAACGCCATCTCTTATCCAGTCGTCGATTTCGTAACATAGTTAATCATAACATCGTAACTAGTAGTTAATGCAGCCCCTTAAAATCAAAGAAAAGAAGAGTGTAAACAAAATCAGTTTTAACAAGACAGCAAGTTTACCAAATAACATTACTGAGTTTGAAGTATTTGATATAATTGCAAATAGTACAGAGTAGATCAAAGTCATATCTATCATAGGAGATGGCCTTCAAAAAGACATTATTCCATGTGACCTTTTCAAGCTCTCATTAATTTTTGTTTTCATTGCCTCCAGAGGCGGCGAGTCAAATAAATCATTACTAAATGAATCATTTCTCGATATAATTCGCCTGAGAAAAATGTGAGGGGTTACGCTTCGCACTAATGTCCACTCAAATTTGATAAAACATTAATACTAAGCGAATCCACATTTAGCGCTGTCATCTATTTTGCCGAAAGTAGGTTATGTTTGCAAAGTGAATTTTTTTAGCTTCCTCTCCATATTTTCGTATTAATCTTTAGTTCGCAAAGTTCTGATGCTAACCTGATGTGTTTCCCTTCCTTATTCTATAGCCCTAGGAAAGACAGACCGCATAATTACCAACGTACTATCATTCGCGTTGTCAGGAGGCCTGCTAGACCAACACATCGATAACGTGGTCCATCGGTCTTATAGGCAATCGGTCTCGTTTACCATATGTCACGTCGTATATGTACGGTACATTATTAGAGTCCCGTGCAACACGTCCATCATCGAGAATTTAAAAAAAACGCGAAACATCACTTTCATATAGCACTGCCCAATATTCATTTCTCGTGTCATAAATAACATTACCCAGTATTTTCTGTAGAATGATGCTTGTGTAGTCAACAGGTCATGACATATTATCAACCGTCCCGTAGGGACTCGTTACACGCGCCATCTGGTCCATGTGATGACGTACATACATGTGTTGATAAGAACAAACCTCCACATTATCGGTCACAGCTCCAGCTGGTCATGTTCATGAGGACAGGCTTCGAATGCCACTTGAAATTCATGCTATGAACCTATTCAAGGTTGTTTCCTACGTCATAACCATTCATGATCTTATTTCCCCGGTTAAGTTTGTTTGTTTGGAAGAATTTTCTTTTCTTTTCTAAACAGATTCCTCGTGACAGCTAGTATTTTTTGTGTGGATGCAAATGGTTTAACTTTTTGTTATAATTTTTGTTGGTAAAGTTAATGACATATTGCATTTTTTCTGATTTGTTTTAAATAATGTTATTAAAATGGTATACTCATGATTTAATTATCAGTATTTGAGTCATTTGAATGCTAACGTGAATGAAGTTGAACTGCAGTTGTTTTGTTATTTAAACAATTAACTTACTTCCTTTGACTTTAAGGAATACGTATGCATATTATAACCTTTAAATACTTTTTTGTTACAAAAAATCGTTTATCAATGATCTCTTAATTTAAAGGTTCAAAAACAAGTTGATGCGTTAGGCGATAATCTTTATTATCAAGTGGATGCGTTAGGCATTGATCCTCATTACCAAGTCTTACGGAGAGGATTTAAAGCCGTCGGGATAGCATAACATTATCATAATGACATACCTATACCTATACCTATACCTATACTGATTTCATTTTTTTTTAATAATTCATATATAATCTACTTTAATATCCTATGTCCGATTTTGTTCAAATTTCAACCAGATGAGTGTGCTTTTCAGATTTTTCTGTTTTGCATTAGATTAGTTTGCTATTAAAGTTGGATTTTCCTTTAAAGGCTGACTCGACAATGGCTTCTGGCTCTGTAAATCCACATTTGACAATGGATATGCTAGTAGGCATATATCCACGATTTGATATGTAATCAAATTTATGGTATTATCTTTTAAGATCAGTTTCTAAACGTAGAATCTTCACATAAACGATAACCAGCTCTTAGAGAATACTAATCAAAAATGATTCGGCCTCGAGTCTATAGAGAATATTTTATTGGGGAAATTGGTGGAAGAAGTGACGAGCTTCAGATATATATATATATATATATATTTTGGTTCAATAAAACTTGGAACCTCCACCACTTCACCGACGACGTCAAAAACCAAAATGAAAGTTGCAAAGAGGATGGTGAAATCATCAAGAGCTCAGGAACGATAGTGTCATCCCAACCTGTCTTAAAATGAATCTAGATAAGACACTTGTCTGGAGTGCACCCCTCGAAGGTGTTGAATGTTGATGAGAACTGTATAATGTCAGTGGATATGTGATTAGGAGAAATGATGAAGATCAGCTGGAAGGACTGGAAGACTAACAAAGGTATTTTGAAGGAACTTAACACCGATAGAGAGAGAGAGAGCTCATTGGAAAGGTAGTCAGTCTGTAACTGGGATATCTTTGACACGACGTCCTAAGGGGTAGTGGGAGCCCCCTAGCAGCTCGGATAATTGAAAGTCAAATTGAAGGAAAGAGAAGAAGAGCCAGACAGGGAAAGTTTAGGGGTTCAACAACATTAAGAAATGAACTGGCCTCACAAACGCAGAAACCAAGCGATTAGCACAAAACAGACAGAAGTGGGGGAAGTGTCCAGAAGGAGTGTATATATGGTTGCCAATCACCAGCTAATGACGGAGGCAACTAAAGGAATCGAAATTCAAACACGCAGTACCACAGTATCAGACACGACTGCCTGTGGGATATATTTAACGAATATGGAAGCCGAGAACACCGGATATAGCTAGAGATTCCCCCTCCACCACCACATTTGCGCGGGGGGGGGGGGGTCCTATCGTACGTTAATAAGGGAATACTAGTTCTTCTTTTAGTCAATTTACTGTATTTTGGTAAGCCGCGAAGTAGCAAACTACCCTATATAACTAACTGGAAAACTTTCTTCAAAACTGCATTAAGAATAGTGGCTTACGACGATGTAACTTTGAAATCATCGAGAATGTCGAAAAAGGGAAAAAAAGAAACGATACATCAGATGGAAAAGGAAACAGACTTTGTCTTTTTAACAAGTAATTGCGATTAATGAATCGAAAACATAATAATTTTCAGAATGTTCATTGGTTTGTATCACAATTAACATTCACAACGATAATCATCATGGAAGAAAAGTGTATTTTTATAGTTTCGTAGTTTAATATTTAACATACTAACTTTATTAGATAGGAGTGCATGTTTTGTTCGTTCGTTTTTTATCCCACCGCAGCCACGCCGTTAGGAATTTATTATCATGTCCTTCCCCATTATTCAAGTCTATTGGGGAGAACTATTATGGAAGCAAAATCCGATCAAAAACTTTATTTGAAAAGTTCTCGATATCTGTTTAGATGATAGATACATTTGAAGTTCGTAATCTGTCTTTGCACTGTTTTCATATTTCAAAAGGTGAGGAATAAGGGCGTTTAAATTGCTTTAGATTTTTTTCTTCATGAATCTCTGCGATTTTGTTGTATTCAGCTTTGTTTAATAACTTTCAAAGGTTCTTTTCTCCCGCAATGCAATCAGGTGGCCAGTTTCTATAACTCTCTCTTGAACCGTCTCGTCTTTAATGGGTTAACACTTCGGTGTCACGAGACTTCGTGGCCAAGTTGGCGTAACAAATGTAAGCAATCCCTCTCATTCTCCTCATATTTTGTCTGGAAGTAAAGTAACCATTTACACACAAAAAACGATTTTACTCAACTGTAAATATTTCTATAAACCAAAGCATCGGTCTAGACGCCGCGACCTACCCTGAGGAGAACAGCTCTCGGGCATTCTTTCTCCGATAAATCTCCAGCAGTGACTGCATACAGGACGACTGCTGATGAGTGTGGACATTAACCAAATGTTATTCTTTGAACAAACTTGAAACAGCAATATACAACATCAATACTTTTGTCTGTTGAATATATCTCTTGCGCCCCCTGTATTCCTTCTTTCCTAATTCCTTTCTTCTCATCTGCTCAATTCTTTCTTATTTTCTCTTCCTAATGTATACCCTATACTCAAGCGGATTCTGGTTCGGGGTGAACGTCTTGTGCATGCTTTCAGAAAATATCAGGTGAACTTTATAGGCTGCAGCTTCAGACTCGTCGCATGATATTTGATGAATCGCTTGTACTCCATCAAATGTTTCCGGTACTAGAATGTCCAACACTTGACATAGATTGATAGGAAAAGTCCAAGTAGCCATATAAAAATGGTATGTGTTTAAGTAGCCGTAGGCTCTGTCGGATTGTTGCGGTTGTTGTACGAAAAGTACAGGGAGGTTGAAATCTTTTCTAGGGGTGTGAAGCCAACGACTACATAGGTGTGTGAGAAGCGACTCTCTGTGTCATCTCTTGTCGGAAAACGATACTCTGAAAATACTGGCGACTTCTGCGTTTAAAGTCCCCCACAGAACTAATTCATTCAGATGTCTGTGTCAAAATCTTCCCCCAACCACAGCCGACGCGTTTCTGCCCGGCCTAAAACTTAAAAATCGTCTTGCAGAAAAGGCAACAACAAAAAAAAGGCTACGGTTTTCGGATTCAGTTACAAACTTTTCGCTAGATTGACGTCGCTGCTCTTCCGTGGACGTCCACGGTGTAGTTTTCATTGAAATTGATCAATTAGGTGACGATCGTCTAGATCGACAAGAAATTCCCCGCGGATATATTTATATATAAACTTATTTTATATTATACAAACGGTGGAAATAAAAATAGAATTTGTTGAAACAAATTAATTTTGAATAATAAAATAAAATAAAATAAAAATGCACGAGGCAACATTTTCAAATTTCGTCTGTAATGTAGAGTAGCGCCTTTACTTAAAGAAATCTCACCGAATGTTATGGTATCTCACATCGCGCGCTCTCCCTCTCTCTCTGGGCCTGAAACTGAGCCAGGAACGCAACCCATGAGTGTCTTTTACCGTCACACCACAACAGCGCTTAAGTCGACGAAGCATCGATTAAAATAAACAATTCTCAGTATTTTCGTCATAGTTTTTACACATCGTGCCAACAACATCAAGCAAATCTATAACATGAATTATAGTCTGTATTAATGATTATTTATATCGACGAATATAGATTTTATGGGCAGTTTCATATACCTCCACATTGAAATAAAAAAAGGAATTTTAAGGACGAGAGCTAAGTCCTGGTAACGAAATAAAATAATTTTTGCAAGAATGGAAGAAATAGATTAAAGCTATGAATAGACAGAGGGAGAAAGGTAGAGGGAGAAGAGGGAGAGAGAGTGAGAGAGCTGTAACGCTTGTGCCTGCAATCTGGAAAAAGGATAAAAGGCACACAAACACTACATACATACACACGCCCACACACCTATATCAATGTACAAATAAAAACATGGAGCTCGAGAATTGCTTGTAAAGAAATAAGAAATAACTATTATAATCTGTATTCATTAGACCTCCAAGGTAGCAAATTCTAAACCAAATTGCATTCGTCTCGATTCCAATTTGCGCTTGCCTTTGGAATTAGAAACCATTTTTTTTGTTTTATTAATATTTTTACCCCAACATTGATTTTGTTTGTTTGTTAAGGGGTATGAAGTAGATCTCCTTTAGTCAAGCCCTTCTATTTGTCATTAAAATGTATTTTAAAAAAATTACCTTCTCAATGCAGCTGGAGGGGGTGAAATCATTTGCAATGGAATGAACACAGAATATAATTTTTCGTTTTCGTTTTAATTCAATTTCAGAAATTCCCTAGGCTTGAAATATTAGCATTTTTGTTCAACGCTAAAGCATCATCGTAAAACATATGCCTAAAGTTTGAAGCCATGATGATCCATACTAGCAGTACAACAAAGAATTGAGTTGAGCCCTATTTTGGGCAGTAGGTGATTTATTTTAGACGAAACCTTTAGTCTAATCGAAAGCACCGTTATTGTGAAAGGAATAGGTGAAATTTGGCCTAACCAAAATTTGTGTTACCAACGCTTCAAATATTGAGATGTCACAAGTTCCCCACCGCCCCCCAGCCCCTTTCTATAACTCTCTCTCTCTCTCTCTCCTTCTCTGACTCTGTCTCTGTCTTTGTCTCTAAGTTTTTTGTTTTGTTGTTGTTTGTTTTGTGTTGTTTTGCTTTGGGGGTGGATGCTGGTTGAGGAATGCATGCATTGCTGCCCACAAATTATGGGCGACAGTCCTAATTTCAACACGTACCAGTAACGCCCCTCTGATGTAATAGTAATATGAAATGTTCTATCCCTCAAAGATCTACCCGAATCAACTTTATCTAGGTAAATCCTCGCAGCATAATTATCTCCATCCAAAACGCCTACTTCATTCCCAACTTCCCTACCTAATTAGTACTCTGACGCCTATAAACTTTTTGAGCGCACACCGTCGTCGTTCTCTTTTATCAGAAGTATTTTATTTCCTCAATGGAATAAATATTTCTGGGAGCGAGTACTCACGAAAGTAGGAAGTGTTCTTTTCCAAGCATAGTCCTTATTTCTCTACTTTACGAGTGTGACTTAACCACATTGGGTGCAGTCCTAGAGATTGTTCATTGATCATTGGGGCATTCCGCGCATCTTCAATAAGATACAATTCGCCGGACAATTCGTCAGTTCTGATCGCATATCTGCCAAGGACAAGGCGAGATTCAACAGGCAGAAAGCGCCAGACTGCTCATCAAAGTAGGACAACGCAGCAGCATTCGTGCAGCGCATGCCATGCACTCTCGCACTTGTAGACACATGCTCAAGACCCTCTCGACCTCCGTCCCCTCTAGCATGGGGAATTAGAAACAAAAGCCACCGCAAATAAAAGTCAAAAGTCGTCCACCCCTCCCCTATCTTCGTCTACTCATTCACACTTTACTCCATCGCGACCTGTTCTCGTGAGGACACGCTTGGATCGCCTGATGTCGAATTCAAATGTACCGGAACGCTGTCTTCAAGAGGCTCTTCTGTCTGTCTGTAGTAGTTCCCCCTCATGAATTCAGTGAGGATGAATACGAGAAGGTATTCAAAGAAGTGGGCTAGGTCCGTTTTCCCGTCAGCGAATTCAAAATGGAGAGACTAAGAAGGAGGGAGAAAGAAAGAGAGAGAAAGGGAGAGACAACTTGAGAAAAAGAGAGATATAAACTGAGATTGCAAAGGCAAGAGAGGAGAGTCGATAAGAGAGGAAAATAAAAATGATAGAGGGTTAGATGGATAGATTGGATATGGAGTGAGCAAGTTAACGAGAGAGAAAGAGAGAGAGAGACATTCCTGGTAAAGAAAATGATTGTCTATGCTGATCAAGCTTCCAACGTTTCACCGTTCAAATTAAAAGGCAGTTGCACAAACACTTTTACATTAAGGCGAGGCCTTTTCATACAAACCATTTTGTTAGTTACTAATTTCCATCTTGATTGGTTAATAATGTTCCTCCGCAACAGTTATGGTATTGCATCTAAATTGGGTTTCACGCACTGTTTGAAAGCGAGTAGAGAACATTGACATTTCAGTTGGTTATATATTCCGAGCACGCGATGATGAGCATAAAGCTGCAAATTTATAGTACATAGAACTTTTGATTGTAAGATTGATGTACGTGAAGCAATAAAGATTTGCAATAGTTCCTTAATTTCATGATGGTCCGCCATCTTGCGGAGTCGGTAGGCTGGCCATTCCCTCGCCTCCGTTTTGAGAGAGCCGAAATGTAGCTGCATATCACGCTTCGAAAGCGAATTTTGTTCCAATTTCATATCTTTCTCCACTTCTGAATCAAAAAGACAATCATCAATCATTTGAAATGTCGCTCATCTTGGATATTTTCTTCAATCTTTGGTTATAGTCTTGAGCTAATCAGCTAGTTTGTCTCTCTTGTATAGGCCTATCTCTCTCTCTCTTTCTCTCTTTGTATGCTCTCTTTCCCTCTCCCTTTTTAAAAATCTGTCTCTGTCTGTCTTTCGGTGTGTCTGTGTGTGTATGTGTGTGTGTGTGTCTCTCTCTCTTTCTTTCTCAGTCTCTTATTTTCCATCTCCTTATATGTGTGTGTATGTGTGCGTGAATGCATAGGTGTGTGTGTATCTCTCTCTCTCTCTCTCTCTATCTCTTCTCATGTACATGTACGTGTGCGTGTGTTTACATGATATACTGGCATAATATGGAGTATGACTGAGGATGGAGAGAAAGATTCAAAGTGCGATATAATTATGAAGAAACGCTTAATGTAAAGATAATTGGTAGAAAAAGAGGGAGAAAACAAACAGATACAGGGAGCCAAAAAGACTTACATGTAGACAAACAGACGAATTAGGGCTAAAGGGGGGAGAGAGAGAGAGAGAGAGAGAGAGAAATTACTAGGGTTAAGCTACGACTAAATCCTGTCCATAAGACATTTCTTTTTCATGTCCCGAATATGAAACGATTTATGACATCCACAGACAGAATTCCGATGCCGCATTTGTGCAGTGCTATAAATTGCGTGCGATTCCATTACCCTCCAGTCAGTGTTTTCTATTCATGTATGCATCTAAATCCTTAAAATACAGACTAATTTATATTGGCTACCTATTCACCTACATGTATTTGTATCCATAAGAATTTCAGCATATAGAGTTTCTTTAAAAATGACCAATGATAATAATTCTATAGTTATTCACAGTTTTAGACTATGATCAAAACTATTATTTTTGCGCACCTTGTTCCGTGTTTATGTCACGGAATCCAAATGATCGCCGTCTTTAATTTCCTAAATTCTAAATCTAACAAAAAATGGTCATTTGAATAGCAGATTTTCCCTCGACAGCTCGCCCTTTTTTCGACTAAGTGACCAATTGGACGCGATAATTGCAATCCTCATGTCGCCTGCGAGCATTCCTAAACGAGATGACACGTATATTTATCGCGGTCGAAGTACGTGGAAAGAAGATCTCACGTTTTATCCGTTTACACCTCTGTACCCGTACCTGAGCAACATTGCGTTGCCTTGTTTCGACATGACGACTCCAATTATAGGACAGGGGGATGCTCCCGAAGATAAACATGTTCTAATTGGGCTCCAACTGTCTTGGGATACCCCCAGACTAATTGAAGGATGATAGGACGTGCAGAGATTGCTGAATGCGCAGTTTACTGGCCTCCGGGAGATGGATTTGTCGTTTGACATAGGATATTGTAAAGTGTCGGTTAGCGATCAAATTTAATACTTGTCATGAGGGGAAATTCTGAAAGAAACTGTCCGAAAGCAGTTGCGTAAGGTTATGTAGTACATATAAATTGTTATGAACATTTAGGGTTTGTAATGATCAAAATGCACAGAATTGACTGATCTTGCGGAAGATACCATTGTACTATACAAAGGAATTCCTAAATTGTTTACACCCATCCGTGTTTGAAGGTTGGGTTCGATGTCGTCAGATGTTTCTCGTCAAATTCCAGATATGAGTGCATTTCAAGAATCCTGATCAGGAGACATTCCTACTATGATATATTCTTTAAAACTGACATAGAAAAAAATGAGGAAGGTCACTATTCATCTCCACTAGAATTCGATCTCCTCTTTAAGTCGTGAGAATTACTTGACAGTGCACCGGAGTGCCTCGAGTACCATCACAGATGTCATAATACGTTTATGTTACGATATTGATAATGTAACGCGTATTCACATGGATAACTGTACTTAGCACAAGATCGCTCTGCATGGGAAGATGGATTTGTCCGGTGTACTGTGTCAGTTAAGGTAGAGAAGAAAAGAACAAATTTCTCGGAAAAATGTGAAAAATGTTTGAGCCTACTCATATTTGTTTGCCAGTTTCGAAGAATATCTTAGAAACAAAACATCTCCTGAAAAGAATCGCTTTTCAGATGCCCACATATTAGGAAATACGAGAAATGACTTTAACAAGCGGACAAAACTTTCATGCCACATATATTTTAAGTCTCATATACCAATTTATGTATGGAATAGATGGGGTTTTTCAAAAGCATCAAATTTACAACATTACATTTTATTTTCACTATGATCAATCAAAAACCTCGCAGTAACGGTTAAGTACTACATAACCAACCCTTCCCATTTGCTTTAAAAAAAATGTTTTATCCGCAATATAATCGCTTGAATATTCAGAACTCATTCTCATCTTTCACTTACAAACTTGGTATATTAGCAATGCTCCAAAGTGCAATAACTATCGACGCAAATATCGAAACGCAATCAGTATTCAGTATTGAAAAGACCGGTATAGGTAAACATATTTATACGCTGATCGTATTTGGCAGACTACAAAATGTCGGCTAAGTAGTAAATATGTCATTTTACATTCTGTCAGCATGGTCAATTAAGAAGAAAGGCGTATAAGACTTGAATTTACCGGTAAGATAATGAATATGACAGACTGTTAAGTGGCAGTTAAAGTAGGACGAATGATTATAAGGTCTAACATTAATTAACATGTCAGATCACAAGAGTTAATCAAGGGGCGGATAAGGGGACAGTGAATGGTCTCGACTATAAAAGACCTCGAAACATATCGTCTGAAAAACTGCTCATGATCAACTGCTGAGCGGCGAATGCTTATACAAACGTTACGAAATTTGGATGAGCCAACTTTTTTTACCAATGTTGGCGAAAATGTTCACCTCTGCGACAATGATCGATGTTTGGCGACAATTAGCGAATGTTTGCCAATGTATTTGTGAAAGGCAGTTGGCGACTATTAGCGACTGTAAGCAAATGTTAGCGACACTTTTTGCGAAGATTAGCAACTTTTTGCCAATTCATTGCCCCTATTTGTAAATTTTCGGACCTATTTGCTAACTCTTGGTACACAATGGGTTAATTGTATATAAAAACCATATGACGACGTGGTTGCTAGCATTAGCGAATGAAAGAGAACTTCAACGACACCGTCTTACAACCGTTTTGCAAAGGCTTACAACTGTTTTGCAAATGCTTACGACTGTTTTGCATACGCTTGCAACTGTTTCCGGAAAAATAAATTCGCAAAGAAAAACTGTTTGCGACGATGAATACTGTTTGCGAACTTTCTTGCAACCTTTTACCAATCATGGCGAAACCCCGAATTCGCTACGTTCGCAAGCATTCGCCGCTCAGTGAGATACTAGTTTTAATGCATAGCCTGCTTATGGTTTTCCAAGGTCGTTTCTCGTTTTCCAAGGTCTTATTGGGGAGCGTTGTCATTTTGTCAAGGAGTCCTTATAACATATCTAAGTTCCATATAGGGTTTCGTTCCGTCCCCGCATTATCGTAGACAAAGATTTACATAATCTGAGATTTCCATCTTAATTTACTCTAGAAAGGGCAAAGACGGAAGAGGGGAGAGGCTCAACATGTCGATGTTCACATATAAGTACATTTGGGTTCAGTGTACATTCTTTCAAGAATTGTAGTCTGTAGGCACATACTCAAATGTTACGCTGAACGAATTCCAAAAGCATGACTAATGTCTTGCCAAAGGTCTTTGTGCTGGACTGGGATTCGAATCCTCAACCTTTTGATTGACTAGTGAATGATCCACTATCCCACTAAACCCCTATTCGTAATATATTTATACATGTAACTAATCATAACAAAATTACCATTTTAAGCTAATAAACCGGCGTGGAAATCTGATTTTTTCCTTCTTCTTCTTCTTTTGTTTTCTTTTTTCCCCTTCTTCTTCGGGGTCTGGATTCGTTAAGGCTAAGAAACAATATGCAGCTCCACAGCGTGACAGATTCAATTGTATGTTCATTGCCTCAATGCCACAATTCTAAGAAATGAATTGATTAAATAGGATGGTCCTTGGCGTATGATGGTCCTCGGTTAGATAGCAAAGGCGTATGTGTATGGTCTAGATTTTGTCCAGCATTGAGCGGTGTCCGTGTTTTACGCTGCGTGACAGCGAGGAAAAAGAGTGAGTTTGTTGACTTCCGCAGGTGGAAATTTGTCCCTTCGATAAAACTGACACGGTTTCCCCGCCACGGAGGAAATTAATACTCGATAGAAGAGCGTGCAATTAACAGGCAATGTCAATGTTTAGGAAGGAACTTTAATGGGTGAATGAATAGAGACCAGGAACAAATAAAACGCTCAAAACGTAATAAATACAGACATGTGTAAGTTGATGCGAGCGTATATTTTATTGTAGGTGGGTGTATGTGCGTGCGTAAGTGCGTGTGTTTGATTGTGTATGCATGTGAGTAGGGTTCGTGGGTAGATATGAGCATGTATTCTCTTTCTCGGAAATTGCGCTTGGGGAAACAAAAGGCAACTTAGGTCGAAATAATGAAAACATAGTATGGTTACACTACGTCATAATGCGTCAATAACAAGTCAACTTAAATGAAACATTTCTGTATATTAAACTATGTTATAAATAAAGTCTTATATTCCATAGGTCTGTAGAATGATCGTTGATAAGTAATCGATGTGTTCAAATCAGAAGCCATTGGCCAGCTTTCAACTTCATAGAACAAATTATTAATGATAATAATAATAATAATGATAATAAAAGTAATAATAATAATAATAATAATCTAACATTCATATAGCGCCTTTTTATTAGATACAAGGCGAATTAACATCCATTAAAAACGAACAAAAAGAGAGGAAATTATCATTACAACAAATTACAAAAGACGTGTTTTCAGACACTTCTTGAAAAATCATCAGTACAAGACAGGATATTTGGATTTCACCAGCTTTGCTCCAAAAAGTACACAAACATACAGACAGGTCCCTCGAGGGATTACAAGTCTCTCTCAAGATATCGAGTAGACGTCTTCCTACTGGATTTGGTCATCCTGAAGTGATCATATTCCCGTAAATAGCATGTAAAAATAATAATAGTTGGATTTATATAGCACATTTTTTCTGAGAATACAAAGGCGCTGTCTCTTATTCTAACGACAAATTTAAGAACCTATCTGATGAAAATACAATTTGATATAAATGGAAACTGAATGAATGTAGAATAAAAATATAAAGGAATAAGGAATATTTACCCTTTAATTATTGCACAAAATCAAATTAGAAACTAATTTTACACATCCCTCGAAAAAATAACGGGTCAATAGGGTTCATTTTCAGAAGTTGCAGTTACGACATACATGTGTTCACCTATAAAGCTGAGGCGATGAGCCATGCTGAATTAATGCAATGTCATTGTGAATATGGTTACACCACATAAGATGATGTCATCAAGTCGATAGCGAGTTTTTAGGTCGAAAACTTCCGGTTATCAAAGCTTTAGTTCTGAGTTTTCAGAGAACTGATACTTCTCTGACAGACACTGAAATGGCATATGGTTGATATTATTGTAATCTATGGCTTCAAAAGCTTTCCGTTCACAAATACTTCATCCATATTATTTTTCAGTTCGGATATGTTTTTTAAGAATGTAGAGGTATGCTTACAGATGTTTCTTGAGGAAGTCATGTGAAGTCCTGTTTTGAAGAAATGCAGGGAGTTTGTTACATTAGGCATGGTGCATCAAATTGAAAGGATTTTAAGCCACCCTCTTTGCGGGATTTGGGAATTAGAAAGGAAAGAGCTGATGTAAATCGAAGAGAATTCATGAATGATGTTCCCTGTAGCTGCAAGAGTGAGGAGATGTACAGAGGAAGTGTTTTTGACAAGGAGTTGAAATTCTCAACAAGCAATCGGTAGTGTATTCTCTCAGTTTCTTGAAACCAATGTAGTTCGTTCAGCAACATAGCACTGGTGGATTTGAGTCATCCGTGGGATAAAGATTATGTAGGATCACTTCGTTTGCGTGCGATGTGTTTCCAATTGAAGTTCAAGTTGTACATTCTTGGAAAATGATAAACATTCTTGTATCTTCATGCACAAAATGCCATCGAAGGAAGAATAAATCCCTCAAATCCGACTTAGTTTTGATATATAAAAAAGTATTTGAGTAGAAAACAGCAAGACAAGTGCTATTTATATGCCTTTTCTTCAACGCCTGAATCAATACTGTATAATATTATCCTAGACTTAGAAAAAATTGGAATTACATTTCTAACCTCATATTTTATGATCAAATGCAATATCTTGTTTTCGTGATACACATGTGGCGTTCGGCAAGATGGCGTACTTTCTTTTCTGCGGGAAGCTGAAAATACATGTCTAATTTCAATTGCATACATATACAAGAAATTAACCTGTCTAACCAAGGTTCTAGGCAGTTTATCTTAAACAGAGATCCCAAACCTTTCAGTGATAATACCACTTGCGATGGTTGACAAGGATCTCTCATGAAATAATGTAGCTGGTATTAATTCATCAAAAAAAAATTCTTGGGCTCAGCGAACGAAAGTAGTGCAAAAGTCATACATTAAGTCTGATAGGATCTGAACTGGAGTTTAGTGGCACTGATTAAACCTGGGAAATTAGAAATTGAGCCTCAGTATATCTATTAACATCGCACTTAAGTCTAGACACATGACATGAATGTCATGTCAAATAAGACTTTGTTGACTGTGGGTGGATGATAAAAGGAAATGGAGAGAAGTGAGGTTGCCCCACCGTTTGTCACGATATTTCCCAGGATATATTACAAGCTCTCGTTTAACATAAACATTGCAAACGTATTCATTGTACAGCAGTTTGGATCAAGATCTATTCCCCGCCCCCTCTCCATTTCCGGTACCACTCAACTCTTGCTCCACTTTCAGTATCTCTGTAATTTGCTTTTTTTGTTTCTTTGTTAGGTTTTGGTCTCTTAATTAAGTCAGTATGGTCACTTTTGTGCAACGATTGTCGGTGAATGAGCTAGCTGCGGAAAGAAAAGATACGCTTCAATGACTTGGCTAGCGCTTGAAAAGGCTTACCCCAGGGGTTACGTACGAAGCAAGAAGATGCTTTTCCGCATGACATTTGGTCATTTTCTTGTCTCACGTCATCACCAAATGAAATCCCACTTTTTCTACGCCACTTCTTTCGTCCTCGTCGGAATAAAAGACGGATCGAAATAAGCTTCTTCTCGGGTGAAGTAGGTCGATTTTGCTGAGGTAACACTATTTATGCTACTGAATCTACTTGCTATATAAAACAAAATATGAGAAAAACAAAATGAAAATGATAGTGTGGAACTTAAACACTCTCTTGAGATGCATAATTAATCAATTATATCAACTTATTTTCTAATTTCAATGACTTCAAGTGCAAATATTTAATACAGCTTCTTGAATATATATTAACGCCATGTAATCGTTTCGTTTGCTTCAATCCAGATATAATTTACTTCAAAACTTGATTTCCTTATCTTTTCTAAATTTCCACCTTACATACATGTAGGTTGCATATTGTATCGAGAGAAAAAGGGATGAAATGTGTGCGTGGGGTGTGCCTACAAACGTGGTGCGGTTTGCTTATGGTCTCTAAACTGTGCGTTCACATCTGCTATATTTTGGATCTTTATTTTGACTTCTTTTTCCTTATCTTAAGATGGAAAAGCAAACTATTCTTTTTCCCAATACACAGACCTTCTATTCAATTGACAAACATGATGTCTTATTGAATAACTCATTTCGAGCAATCAAGCTGTCGAAACGATGAATATCCAGTATGGTCATTGTCTAGTATTATCTAGCGATACTGCCCTAGCATTTATGTGTCGGCAGAAAGGATTCAATTACATTTTAAGAACTAGCCTTGGAATGCGCATATTTAGAACCATTAAAGATGTGAATGTCTTCCATGTTAGCAAAATATACAACCGTGATGTTGGCAAAATAGCTCGGTGGCAGTTCAGTGGTCTGAGATCCTCAAGTATAAAGGGTACGCAACCAAGTTCATTACCTCTTGTTAAATGAAGGACATAGTTTGATTTGATTTGATTTGATTT
>BEXV01000981.1:85418-118019 GCA_003118195.1 Hemicentrotus pulcherrimus
CCCCCCCCCCCCCCACTCAGAGGTCGGAATGACCGCATGCATGTTGCCAAAATATCCGGTAAAGGGGTACTTTTCCTGCGACAAAGTCCGGCCCGAGAATTGTATTAAAAAAAGGGGTGTATTTGACTTATCACCCGGAGATTTCTTTAGAAAGGGGGTGTTTTTCTTTTTTTTTCTCTCATTTCTTTGGACTCCTGAGAAATTATTCCGAATTTAGGGGGGGGGTGCATTGAGCATTTTTCCTGATATAGGGGGGTCTCCAAGGCAGGAAAAGCCCGCGAAAAGCCCGCGAAAGGGGGGTAGCGAAAGGTTGGCAGGCCTCAGATAGGGGGTGCTTTCAAAAAGAGGGTACGAGCATATGCGTACCCTAAATAACACTGAGTGGGGGGGGGCGGGGTTTGACTACAAGTTTGATTTCTTTCTTAATGATGAGCTGAAATAAATAATTAATTACCGCTTAAGCAATGTATCGCCCATGCATAGGTGTTTAATCGTTTTGGTCCAAAAAGTGGAAGCGCCCCTCCCCTAGCACCCCACCACTTCAATGGACCCTGCTAAGCACCTGAGGCTGCGTCAGGTGCAACAAACCCAGATTCTTTTCTCCTCTGCACGGCAACATATTTATTGGTAGCCCCAAGCTTTTTATATTCCGATGACCACAATATGTCGTCAAATAAAGCGGACAAAGGTGGGCGGAGACAGCGGAAGAAAACATTTCACTCGCCAAACATCGAGGTTAATGAAAGAAAATTAATGCCAAATCACCTCAATGTCCCCGTCGCTATCTTTAAATGATGAGTTCAAAAGCTATCCGAACTTTTTTCTCTTCTTTCTTTTGCCTCAATCTTTTTTTTTAACAGTTTTGCTTTTCCTTGGTGAATTTCCTTTGTTGAAATTCTAAACATTTCGTTAAATTTGTATCCGAATAAAGTAAATTTATTTGTTACAAAAGGCCCCTATGATAAGGGAAATTAATCAACTTTCCAGGTTTATTGGCAGAAATACCAGAAATATGAGAAAAGATTATACTTCATGTTTTTAATTTGAAGATAATGCCTGGTCAACATATGCAATCCCGTACAACGCGATTTTTGAACTCAGTGTTATTGTTATAACTATTTTTTCTGACGTCGTATCAGTTGTGCAAACCCATCAAAAGATCATGAGGCATACGAACATGACAAAGGGCTATTTAGGATACCCTAGATATCCAGGACTTTCATAAGTTTGTACTTTGCCCCGCCCACTACACCCACGCCAACTGATGATGTGAAATATCTAGTTTCCATGTGCGCAATCACCCACCTGATTGAACGAGCTTGTGTAATGATGTTTTATTGTGGCATCCTACAATTTTGCGAAAAACATTCTGCTTTTAATTAAGTCAGTTGAGAAATCTTGATTAAAATGGGTTGATGTCGATCTTACAGCTGCAAATTTTAACATAATTCTTGAAAATTGATTGGTAGAGCTGAGTCTATGACCAAGATATATTTTATCGATAAAAGAAATATCTGAAAAAATGAAGTTTCAAGTCCTTTTCCGATTAATAGTTTGTGGGTGAACCTTTCAAACAACAATACCACGCACTTCAATCTTTGGCGAATCGCGATTTACATGTCGCACATTCAATCATGTTCCTTATCTAGGGCATTTTGAATTCATTGTCAATAATTATACCAAGAGAGTGTTTGTAAAGCACTCTCATCATGCTCATCTGGGCCATTTATTTCGCAAAATCAAAGTTGACCACTGCTTTATCATTATTATCGACAAAAGATAAAGTATCTGATTAAATTGACTAACTGGTTGCCTAGATCTTGGAAGTCACTGGAAACGTTGCCCGCGACAACACGAAATTTTGTATGGATGTGGGTTAGTGTAAGACTTGCTTTTTTTGCGGAGATGATTCAAAGCATACAATTTTTTTCAGGAGTATTACATTTGTGGGACAATTTGACAATGGTGTTTACTTTGCTTGACGATATACAAAGTGATATGTTGGACAAGCAAGCACGCGATAGTGACAATCACAGTTTAATTATCAAAACATGTAGTGCGAGATTAATCTAAATCGGTGTTAAAAGGATTGTCACGGTGCTTTTCGAGACTAGAAATGGGTAATATTTCAATGCCAAAGTGTCGCGCAAAGCAATTCTTCCATCGGTTGGTGCCTATTTTTGTGTGCAAAAGTGCACGTTTGGAAAACGAGCGTCCGTTCAGAGAGGCGGAGAAAGCTACCGAAGTGTTAAAATTTACTGAGGTCGGCACGACAAGATATCTCAAACCGATCTCTAATTTCTAAGTATTCTCATCATTATCAGAACCGTTTTTTCTCGTTAATAGAATAACTTTGTAGATGCATGTAATTAGCTTGGGGAGCTACGGTTCACTTGCAGTTTACAGACATGTTCCTTTATTTATCACAGAGAGGTATCCCTCTGTCATGAATAGATTTCCCAAAGCGTGATGTAAAAATGCCCTTTCGCAATTTAGTGATACTTCAAGAATAGCATATTTCATTGCTGCAGCATGACTTTGCTTTGAAGCGTTATACCATTTCAAAGAATTCCTATGGAATGCCCTTGTGGCATCCTCAATTATTGTCGTCAAAGTTATACGAACTAGGACAAGATTGTGAAAGGTAAAACATGACCCTGTAGCCGTAAGAGTTTGAATGGTTCGGAAAATCTAAACTTCTTGACTCAAGGGCAGATGATTTGAAATCCCTTATGCTCAATTTGCATCTAAAATAAAACCTCTGGTAAAACAGGTGCAGGTCGATATCCTATTTACATGGGATGAGAGCTCCTATCTAATTAATACCGTGCAAAAACGTAGGTAAAGGGGTTCATATCACCCCCCCCCCTCCCCCAACAAAAATGATTTTACAAATTTCTCTCCCTCTCTTTTTCTCCATTCACATATTTTTGTCGGCAAAATCATTGATCGTCGCCTGAAAATCTCTTCCTTCTGTAAAGCTTTAGCGAACATAATGTGTACATTGAACACAATGTTTTGCCTCTTTGGCTTTCGATTCAATTTTTCTTACATCACTTCTGAGTGAGCAATGGACAATGTATATTAAAACTAACTCTGAATATTTTTTGGCGAGTTGTATGATCCGCGCATTGTATAAAAAATTTAGGGAAGATAAACGTGGCCTCTTTTGAATAGCCCGAACACATTGTGATATATTTTTATACCACTCCCGCCAAATAGTATATCAGGATATGTATAATTAAAAGGGGGTCAAGATTAAGTTATGTAGTCAGCTTAGAGTACTTGAAATTTGTAGTGTTCGAATGAATTACCTCAGACACCTCGTTTGTACTTTTCTCCAACATTGAGAAACATGTCATTTGCTTGTTTACGGACCAGACTCCAGACATCAATACGTCATTTTACAGATCCTCTATTAATCCACAATCCAGGTTTCACTGGCTTTTACGAGCATTGCATCGAAAGCAAATGTAAGGTGAGAAGTAATTACGATTTTAAAGGGGCGAGTTGACAATAACCAAAATGGAAATATTCGATTTGAAGGCGGCCACCTGCACATTTCTTTGTTGTCAAAGGTGATTTATCGTGTCCTCCTTTCCTTTTTGTTCCTTCTGTTTGTTCTGATTATTTCGTCACCCACCCGCTACAATCTCTCCTCTAATTCTATCTACTCCTATTTTTCTATTTGCTTTTTCGTCGATGTTTTTTTTTCCTGCGGTCTCATTGTCGATATTTCTACCCTTTTTTTCTCCTATCATTTTTTACAATACTTAAGTCATAATTATTACTTTTTATTTTACCTACGTGTGTGATCGAGTATTGCATGAATTAGTTGGAAAGAAAATATTTTTGGAATGAATTTAGAGAAAAAAAGATCATGGCTGAATATGTCAAAATGAAAAGTTGTTGAATTAGGGCTTCGGCTTAGCACGAGAAAAACAGGATTAAAAAATTCTTCAGTAAGAGAAACGCGTCATTAGAGGTTTCTTTCCTTCTAAGGCGGTTTATAAAACACTTTAATTATTTTGCTTCAAAGCCCTAACAAATTGAATTGTAATTTGTATTTAGATGGCTGAAGAGGATATTGAGTAAAGATTACAATGTACAGAAGGAGAAAAAAAAACGAAGGGACCTAGATATTTAGTTTGGGGGCATGTAAGGTGAATCGAAATAGCTCAGAAGACATGCAGTGAAGCGTGGTTTGTATATTGTTATTCATAAAGTAATAATCGCACTAGCTTTAAAAGTTTGGCACTTAATTCTACTTTTGTCAGCGCTTTGCTTTGTTATTATCGATTATCATGCATAGCACTAAGAACTTAAACATTGAGAAAAGAGAGGCGTTAACAAAATATAGGTTTAGGGGCATATGTTATTGAATCGGAACAGTAAGTGTAAGAGACTGTGTTTTCACTGCTTTTGGCCTTCATAACCTACAAGAATCATATGTCGCCCATGTCCTTCCACTCTCCAAATTATATTTATCATATTGCTGATAATTCGTTCAAATTGCCCGTTAACCGGTTACCGTCACCGTCAATTTGTCAATGGGGCTGACTTCAAATGTTCGGCTTGATGTCACAATTCTGCAGTTGAAAGGGACAGGAATGAATGGATAATTGCTGTAAATGGTTACTGAATTACTGTATCAACGTGCAGTGGCGTAGCGTATGTTTCCATTGAAAGGGCACTGGCACCATTCGATAAAATACGAACAAAGTCAACAAGGCCACCCGTCGACAGGGGGATGTGCAAGAAACGAAAGAAGCGAAACCTTCCAAACTGATCTCTTCATAGTATGCTTATTACATTTCCACCAAAGATACAAGGGAACAGTCTTCATTCCTGTCTTTATCCTCGTTTCGTGTTCCTATCTATACTGGGCATTGGATTTTGTATTACACTTCATTTTTTATTATTATTATTTTTATTTTTTTTTTTGTCGTTAGGTAACGATTTGAACATATTTAAGAAAGGTATTATGATAAACGAAACAAGTATATTTCTTAGAACTGAGCTCATGACCTGTATTTTTTTCTTCTTCTTCAAATCTTTCAATGAATTTATTTCCATAAAATACGTTATCAGTAATCTCATCCCCCTCCTCATCCTCGCCTTCCCCAAACCCCAGAATTCACACCATGGTTTCTTTCCGTTCTCAAACGGACACCGGATCCCCAATACGCTTAATCCAAAATCGATGAAACCAACAGATACCTGTTAACTTTTGCATGTGGAACAACATCGCCTCTGCAAACATGACGAACACGTGGAGCTATAAATCAACACAGGCCACCAGAAGGACAAGCATGATACACACAAAGAGACAATCTTGACCCATTTCCTGGTATGGCGCCGATTTTCCCTGGTGCGGCGTGACTCGCGTGAAGCCTCGAAGAGTTTCAGGTGGATGGGGATCGATAGCGCGTGTGCTCAGGGGGTACTTAATCTCCCATTCTAGAATATTGGATCACTACGAGCCGCTGATTTATAACCGCTGTTTCCCCCTCAGTACGTTCACACATAGACCCCCAAGGCTTCATCAACATAGTGAGCTTCAAGCGCGACGTATTTCAAACAAATTCCTTTCGTTTTAGGTCACATTTACCACGCTTTTTAACTAAAAGTTTGACTTGTCCACCCTCCTAAATCTGCTTACGTCATGAAGGCTTGTTTTCAGAGAACTGATAAGGCGAAAAAACAGAGGTACATTCGATTTAGGTCACAGATATTTGGGATGTCCGTCCCGATTACGTGCATAGCATCCTCGATCTTAAAGGCTAAGAAAATAGTCGAGCTCTTTTCTCGGTTTCTTGATCTTTATGATGGAAGTGTGGTAACCTTTTGTTTAATGTACGCTCCAGTTTGAGATTAATCATGCTTCCTTGGAGAATTTGATTTGTTTATCACGTACATGCCTAATGACTCTGAATTTCTGTCTCGTTTTACGAACGCTGAACTTTTGTTTCGATCAGGGAAATACCAAAGGCCAACGTTCAGAGACAGCGTAGTTCATTTAATATGGCTCAAATATATATGGCTTAACTTCTATGTCATTGTGTTAGAATAAGGAAATGTGTGTAGTTGGTAATTAGTTTGAAACACAGACTTGGTTATTGGTCATGACATGAAGCGGTTCTTTCATATCTACTGTAGATTGTTACATATTTCAACCCATAACAAAATGTATGAGGTAACTTTGCCTTTGGTTCTTGACAAAATCCTGGATCTAGCTCATGCTGCAATCATAATTATAAACCTTTAAGCCAGAAAAGAATCCCATGACTTTTACAAGCCAATCGCATGTTAGATTATCAAGATATTTATGATTGGAATTCAACATTTCAGAAACCGTTCTCCCGACGTTCTTGATCAGGTTTTGTTATAAAACTACAGTTTATTGGGGAAATGAGTATGGTAACACTGTTCACTCAAAGATTTTTATTTTTTTGAAGCACTTCATGAATATTGTGAATCGCAATTTGTTTAGGGCTTCAATATGACACCACGTCAGAGACAGTCATAACACGTAGGGACGTGCATCTCAGATGTGTAAAACTGGAAACATTGTTAAACGATGCCTTTAAGCTTCCTTGATAATTGGGTACTATAGAAAAGACACTCGGACTTCGTTTATAACTTAAGTTCCTTTAGAAAACTCTTTTTGTAATCGCTTGTGGTCAGTTGTATTCGGGGAGGAAAGAACAAAAGAAATAACATTTTGGGCGCATCCTCTGGTGTGTATCGTTACTGAGTGTAATGTTTATGGAGCCACGGAACCCAATCATCTCGATTATCTCGATGTAGTACATCTTGTCTTTGTGGGGAATGTTATAATGGTGGATGGGGAATGGCAGCGCAAGTCAGGTGCAACAAGAGATGGAATCGGTTTCATATTTGACATTATTTTCGCCACACTCCATAATTATTATAGAGGGCTAAAAAGAAAAGGCTCTTAGTAGCTTTACATCTTGATCTCTGTATGCAGTCCAAAAAAACTTTAATGTATAGAGCAACGATTCCAATAACTCGTGGGCTGATTATAGGATGGCTTTAATCAACATTCTATTTAGTTCTATTTAAAGACATTGAAGACAGGTGGACTTCTATGTGGGACGGGGCATGTTTTTATAGCCACAGATCTACTCACAGCTCTGGATTACTTATTTTGATCGAGACTTCTGTTGATTTTAAACTCATAAACATAAAGAGCAAGACGAAAGTAGACGTTGTATATTCATAGACTGTGAAATTCAAGGGTCTTGAATGGTGTGAGGTAACGTATATTTTCCGACGAGGGATAAAGAGAAAAAAACAAATAGAAATCCTCCAGGTACTATATAAAAGTTTGAACCAGATAAATAGGAGTAATAACTATGTTTTAATAGGGGGAGATTTTAATTTGATTAGAACTAACGAGTTAGATTACAATGGAAAGGTAAAACATAGCTCTCAAAAAGATTTTGTACGGAAGTGAGCGCTTTAATGGAAAAGTTACATTTATCAGACATATGGAGAGAAAGAAACCCCATTAAAAAAACAATTTACTTTCACCAAAATTAATCCATTTATGCAAAGTCGATTAGATCATTGGCTCATATCAGAAGATTTTGAAGGGCTGGTTATTAGGTGCGATATAATATCTTTTTTTAGCACCCGACCACTCAGCAATTTTTCTGTTTCTCTACGATAAAACGGAAACGAATTTGGAAAATGAGAATGGATCTTATTGGAAATTTAACAATAGTCTTTGTGCAAACGTAAAAAAAGAAGAAAACAATTGAAAGAGAGATATAAAGCTAGAAATTAAAGGTTGGTGAGTGCTCTGAGACTATATAGAAATGAAAATGATGAGCTTTACACAAGCCTTTTCAAAGAGATCAGCCATAGATCGAAGAGAGAAAAGAGAATTTCTTAACAATAAGATACAAAGTAAGATAGTCATCATAAAGTAAAAATGCATGCAATTTGTGTAGGTGATCCGTTACACTTTGGTTGAGCTACAGCCTACGGGACACAAATCGTTTTTAATTTGAGCAAGAACCTTGTATCACTTCTTTCTTACTTTCTTAGAAATTGATGATAATGATATCAAAATATTTTTTTACCTGCAAACACGGGGATAAGACCTCGAAATCCCCATTCCCTCAGCGTTTGCGCGACACCAACCTTTTTATTTATTTATATTTTTTGCACGCATATATTGCACGTGTATTGTATATGTCGACCAATTGCGAAAGGGGGTATCTACCTGAGCGGCGAATGATTGCGAACATAGCGAACTTAGGGCCTCGCCAGGGTTCATAAAAGGTTGCAAAAGTTTGCAAGAAAGTTCGCAAACAATTTTCATTGTCGCAAACAGTTTTTCTTGTTGCAAAGAAATGTTGAACATGTTCACATTTATTTGTCCGCAAACAGTTGTAAGCGTTTGCAAATCAGTCGTTAGCCTTTGAAAACGTTTCGGTTTAAAAAGACATATAAATATACATGATTCAAAGGTCAAAGGACCAAAACTGCTCATGTTTACAAATTATACAAAACGGTTATACATAAAGTAAATATACAAAAGTAAGCCAAACGAAAGGTATGACAAGTACAATACGGTACTAAAGATGACATAAATAATACGATCCCATTAATACAATAACTACCATTGAGTACCAGCAGTTAGCAAAAGGTCCCAAATATTCACCAATAGTGGCAAAAGATTAGCAAATAGTTGCTAATCTTTACCAAAAAAAACTGTCGCTAACATGTGCATACAGTCGCTAAAAGTCGCTAACTGCCTTTAGCAAACATTTTCGCAAGCATTCGCTCAAATGTTGCTAATTGTGGCTAAACATCACTAAAAGACGCTGACTTTCGCCAACATTCGTCAAAAAACCTGGCGAGTCCGAGTTTGCAACGTTCGTTAGCATTTACCGCTCAGTAATATACTACTCCCTGAAAGGGGATCTCACTGAGCTGCTGGAAGCAAATATTTTTAAGAAAGTTTATTTTTATTGGCCATTCAAAATTAAAAATGGCCTAAATTCCACATTTATTCTGCGATTCGTGTAATTAATTTGTAATTGTCCACAAATGCAATTATGGTGTATTTATTTTTTGAGTTTCTTTTTCATGCTATCTCAGCGTTGTTTATCGCAAAAGTCAGAAAGGAACCTTTCCAAATCCCAAATATATAAAAGGACACGATTGGCTGCACTTCGAGTGATTTGAATCTTGTTAAACAAACATTAGGCACACAATGTCCAGCGAAACACTCGAATTGGTGCATTTTAATACGTTTGTGAAAGCTCTACGTAGGTTTTCACCATTGTATACTCTTTGCAAGCCATCTAATAGCCGGTCAATTAACAAAATATTTGACGGGCTAAGGCCAAATGGCAGCATGGCAGCATGGTTTAAAATGTATCTACATTATTTCTAATGCTTGAAAGTTTGTGGTTGATCTACTCTTAAAAAAACGATTTTAATGGATACTATCCTGGAGCACTTCTTTGCGAAGGGTTCATTATTTTTTGTCTCAATTTCGTTCAATTTATTGACCATGAACCTGAAGGGGGTTGTCCATTTTCACAAAATAAACAAGCAAACAATTTTTAAGTGCAATTTGTTTGCTTTCTCATTAAAAGGTTTGAAGGTACCTCGAGGAAAGTTTAGTATTAATTGTTAATTAGCGGCCAGGTAGCGCAAGCCAATCATCCGCATTTTGTAATTAAGGATGGGAAGTGGGTGTGAGAAAAATATTGCTCTTCATTTTTTTTTCAATCACGGAGTCGCGGCATTGAGTGTGCTTACGTCTTATGCCATACCGCCTATGGTAAAGTAAATATATATACTGTAAAATAGGGGGCAAAAGGAGGAGAGAAAATTTCAGACTTCATGAAAGATCAAGTTGTGGGGACTAGTTTGTATGGTTTTATCTGAAAGAAGTTACTGTTAGTAACTATTATGCTATCAATGCTAATAAAGGATAAATGAATATAACTTTGTATTTTAGACTTAAGCTGCTGTAACTCAGTATGTAACATTTTCCTTGTATTTTCAACGGAATTTTTTTTTTGGTCGAACAAAATGATAAGAAAAACACAATTTAGCAAGTTAAGGAGAAACCGGAAATTCTCTACCCTATCCCTCAAAGACTCGAGGGATACAAAAAGCCAGTTTTAACTTGTTTTTATTAAAAGAAAAACGTTCTTTAGCGGGTAAATAGAGAAGAGGGTTTCGATAAGTTTCGTTTCCTTAACTCCATCTACATTTACCCGCGATGCTAACCGTAATCGAGTAGACCCTCCTTTCTCAAAATAAGCTTCAACAGCCCTTGAGCACGCTTCGTCGACTGAATCAACACGAGATTCATCTCTCGGCCAATCTCGATACCATGCACGACCTCGGTAAATTGATGACGTGCTGCTGCGGAGGGCGTCGCGTTCCCAACAGACGTCCCTAAAACAGATGCGCGACCGGCTTTTTAGGCATTTTTTAGAAAGAGGGCGAGTTCAAGTTTGTACCATTCTTTTGGAATACTCGAGTCCATTTCAGCGCGTTAGTGGCGAAACAATAAACCCGAAGTAAAACTTTGTGAAGGAAAGTTGAAGTCCGTCACAGGCGGCATGAATACCCTAGAATCAGAAGAGGAACTTTTTCAAATTTGTTTTGGCGTAGATTTTTAAAGACTTATGCCACAATGAATTCGTTGAATAATATATGAATTTATTCAGAGTTTGAAAAACAGGAAAGATGTGAAATCACATAAATCATTACCAAAAAGAATTTGATGGTGGATATTAATGACCAATTATTCTCGGGCTTATTGATAGCCATACTGACGTAGGTTGATATTATTTCCGGTAATAAATCATGCATCTCTGTAAAATAAATGCAATCTCGTGAATAAATGACGTTGTAATGGCTTTCGGGTATCATTGACTGTTATTGATTTTACCAAGTTGTGTAAATTGATTAAACATCGTAGAGGAAATTTTTGAGACACTCTCAAATTTGCGATTCCTTTCCCTTTGAGACTCATTGAACGCAAAAACAATTATGACATTACCGAAAAAAGGCTGAATAAAGTCCTTTTTGTGCACAATACTTTTTTCCTCTTCTTTTCAAAGATATGTTGAACAAGAAAAAGAAAATGCGGGGAAAGGGAGCCACAATAGGGAGTAGCAAAATGATCGAGATGATTGAAGAGACATTTTAAGGGATGGAGAGAACTAAGGTATTGAAGTTCAAGTTCACCCGATTGATCAACAGGATGTTAAAGTTTGAAGTGAGGAGGGAAATTCGGGAAGGGAAGGGACATTTTTGTTACTGTATATCGTATTTGTGGGCTTGCCAAGGACTGACAATCACTATGCTGACGTAGAAAATTGAGAAGGGCGGTGTGAGAGAAGCAGGTGGGAGATTCAGAGGGACAGAGAGAGAGGGGGAGAATGTACGTGTGAGGGAGAAAAGTGCAAAGAGAGAGTACGGGTTAAGGAAGTGGGGGAAAAAGAAAGGAGAGAGAGAGAGAGAAAGATTGGGTCAAAGAGAGGGATGGATACTTATAAGATAGATCGATAGAGGAAGTAGCATCATCATCAGCATGGTGAGAGAGATAGAGAGAGCGAGAGAATCAGAGACAGAACGAGACAAAAAATATGAAGAGTTACTTAGTCTGCTCTTGACAGGCGTATTCAACGATATTATGAACAAGTGAACACTGACGCTCGAAGCGCCCCAGCCTTTTTCATTTATAAATGGCAAACATAAATTTATTTTTGTGTGCCTGCTTCGATTGATACATTTTGGAGAAAAGATCAAGGCGTGGTCATAAACTTTCCGACCTTCTTACTGATCTCCTCTCCCGTTGTCCTCCCTTACATATTCCCCTTCCTTCTCTTGAAATTTTATTTCTTTTAACAGTTGATTTTCACTTTGTTTTGATTGTGCACTCGTAGCATTTTCATGCAGGTCGTTAAGATAATGATGAACCATATTCTAAATCAATCTATTTGATTTGATTCCTTATTTTTCTCCACGTCATCGACATACTACTTTTCTTGCTCTTTCCTCCTCGTCATTCTCCTACTGATCTTTTTGTTCGTGTCCTATCCTCCTCCTCTTCTCTTTACACCTCAAACCCAATCTCTTCCTCTTTCTCCACTCCTTCCCTTCGTTTCTTCTTCCTGCTCTCCTTCCCTATCTTTTCGTCTTTTTTTTTTCTTCTCCAGGTATTCTCATCGCCTTTGTTTTTTGTCCTCATTTTTCTTCTCTACGCATTCCATCTAACATTCCTCATTCATCCCAACTCCTCGTCTTCATTCTAATCCTCCAATGCCCTCCCCTCATCCTCCCCCTGTTCCTTTTCTTCTTCTTTCATTCTTCCATTGTTCACTTAGCTTGAGAGTAATCAAAAGTCAAACGTGAGGAACCTGTTTGCCCAATATTCTCTTTATCTGAATCCAATACGCATTGCCAACATCATTTGAACAACACAAGACATCTCCTTAGTATCAACTCTATATTGTCCTTCTAAATGTGGGTTGGAATTTATATGATTAAGTTAAATAAGGAGTTGAATTGGACCGTCTTAGCCTGTATCCTGCCCTCCATCTTATCTTCCCTTCCAGATGACCTTTGTTCCAATCGTTTGACTTATTTGACCAACCTGGTATATGATCAAAGGTACCGACCATGCATGATTGTAGTTTGATTAATGTCTGGGTAGTTTTTCTCATGCCATAGGTTCCTCAGGGGCAGTCGAACCCGGATAATAGTAAGTTGCTCTAAAGTGGTGTAGAAAATCACAGAAATCGATTGGCGAAACTTTAAACAAAAAGAGAAAACAAATGGAATGAATGTTTAAAAACTGTGAAATGTCTGGAAACGTAAATGGCGAATTGTTTTTTTCAACTCTGACCTTGTAAACATACGGGACAGGCATCCAATGATGCATATTTATGACAAAAGATTGTCACTTCCTCTTTTCGTCGATGTAGATATCTCAAATTTGCCAAATAATTATTTATCCGCTTTGGAACCGAATGGTTAAAAAGTGTTAGATATTCTGCCTTTGGAAATTAACGATATGTTTCTTTTTGTTATAAAATTCGACACGTGGGATAAACATATTTTATTCCCATTCGCCATTACCATGTTATTAAAATTTCCTCCATCATAGAATGGTATATATGGATTACCGAAGTAATACATGTACATGTCATGATTTATATGTGTTTTACACAAATTGCATATTGAATGAGTCCCGATTGGCTGATGATGATAGTGTGAAAGCCCACCAACGCATCAATCTTTCATTCTTAAGGCGCGGATGTACAATTAGCGGTATTAATCCAAATGGGCGTCATTAAGTACTCCAACAGTAGGAACCTTTGATTATTAGTAGATCATTTACCCAGATTAAAGTGGTCCTCCAAGTTTGTTTTACATTAAACAGACAGTCATGAGTACCTGCCGTGCCACTTGTTCAGCAAGTTTTTGCCGGTTGCCGTGGTGTCCTAATTGTTTGTTTGTCTTTACTTTCCTTTTCTTTGTTTGTTTTTACTTTTTCAAAAATATAAGAAGATCGTTATAGAGATCATCATGATCATGAACTTTAGAAGACAATCTCACTTTTGGGCGAACACAGCAGCCCCCCCCCCCTCACCCAAAACACTTGTGTTCCTTCTTCTTTTCTTCCCCAAGATATTATTTCCTGTTTATTAACCAAGTTGAATTCAATGTTTCTGTATTTCTAGCCTTTCATCAAACATACAAACATGCATGTACATGCACGTATGCCATGCAGGGTCGTATTGAACCTGTTGAATAAATTTTGAACATAATAGATACACCTTTAACAGTTCAAGCAATCAACTCAAAGAAAATTTCCGTGGACTTCTAGCTTGTCTTTAAAATTCATCCTGGTATTTTTTAATCTTTGATTTAAACACTTGACATTTAGAAAATGTGGTGCATTAGGCGATTAAAATGATGACAAGGGTTGCTTTTCTGAATTCGTTTCCGTAATCTGCTTTCTTACGATCGTGTTTAGAATGATAAGAAACGTTTTGAAAGATTTTATGACTTTTTTCCTTCATTTTCTGGTAGCTTGGAAAGAGATAATGTTCATTTCCCAATCAATATTTATCCTTTTCACTCTCATAATGGCGTCATCAATGGCATACTCTATGACTATGGCTGACTATGACAAACGCTTACAAAAACAAAGTTGAAGACCACCTCCCTTGGGATTTCTCGGTCGTGTACGCTGATTGATCTTTCTTCGTTTACTGTCAAAATACAGTCATACGAGCAGCAGGCGAGGTGTCATGATTTATAAGTGAATCGCTCGACTGAAGAAATATTTTCATTTGCAGCGACCATAAAAGCACCAGTCCCATGTAACCGATGATGATAGCTGTAACCATGAACTCGGATTCTTGAAGTTTATCCGGAAAAAGGTATTGGATATGAACCCGGTCCGAGCAAATTGGTGGCGGTGATCCAGGACCCCAAATCGGTGGGCAACACAGATATTCAATACCATTTCTAAAAGATTTCACTCATGAAACCAAATGTCATAGTATAGATCTTTGGCTGCTATGAGAGGCATCGCTGTTTTCATAGCCTCAAGGGGTCATAGCAGGATGTAACGTCCCCAAGAGCTAGCATAGAAACAGCTTTACCTTGAATATTAAAGCAGTCTATAAATCTTTTATATACGTAATTCACTAAAAAAAAAATCTACAAAGAATTCTTATCTTATCCTTCTTGAGTAAAGAATGGTTAAAACATCACAGAATATCTGAGAAAATCACGACTCTATTTTCGACTATTCAAATGACTAGATTTATACAACATACTAAAGAGAGGTATATAACTCTGATTAAAATTGTTGTCACGGGTAATAATGTGACTAGACCTCATCAACAACGTGTTACGTAATCTGAGCATGATTTCCATGGGATCAAACAACAAGTTATTGTAATTGCCTTCTGAGATGATTTTTTACAAAATCTATGCAATCGAGTACCAGTTAAAACGAAAAGCGTTTACTATTCTCGGGAATGCTTTAAACATGATGAGATTTATAATTTCCAAACGTATGGTAATAGATTGAAAAATCAATTATACAAGCAAGTTAGGTTGCATATCTTGCAAAGGGTTGATGCTTCCTGACCTAAATTTATTTTTCAATGTAAAGGGTAGGATAAGTTTTTTGATTGAGAAAGCATTTAAATATTCGGTAAATAGAACGAAGCCAGCACACACACACCCATTTTGCAGGGTCATGAAAACATCGATTGATGATTAAAGGGTTCTCCAATTCTGTAAGTGGAAAGTAAATTGACATCAAACTTGTTGAATATGTTATATTATATCCTGCATCAACAATTTATTAGGTTTTGATTAGTCGAGACCTCCCCACGTGACCAGAAATATTTCAACTATTTTAAGGTTTCTCTGAAAAAGTAACATTTGGGAGTGGGCTACTAATTGGGATGAATTTGTTTGTATAGATGTTTTTATTTTTTTATTTTATTATTTCTTAAACTATACATTTTTAGATTTTGGTTCTAAAAAATAAGTTTAGATTAAATCAAATTTTGATGAGATATAAAGTCACTATACCCTGCCATTCTTTTCGAGGTACTAGATAAAACTATGGACCTCCATGACCCCAATAGTACTTATTGGAATCATCTCTTACCCATAGTTTTAACCAGAAGCCTCTCAAGACAGTGTATAGTTGAAGAGCTTAATTTCCAAAGGAGCTAAATCCACATACATACATACATGTGAGCCGTATTAAACGTTACGTCATCACAATACAAAAATGCTGCTGTTTTGCTGCGTCATGCCTTAACGAACATTGATACGATGTTTGTATATGTAGTGTATTTGATGACGACATAAATTACACCTTTATGACCTGTTTATATATATTGTTCGTTCGCGCCGTGTAGAAACTAGAAAGTTGTTATTCGGGCAAGAGGTGACAATCCCCTGGCACAGCTGTGCCTGTATGCCTGTCTTTAAGGGTACATTCACCTCTAGATAACCAATGTTTGGATATGCTACTCATTTTATTTCTTTAGCTACAGAAATTCATATCAGTTATGGCATCCCTCACGTGAAAATTGACCTGTACAATTTCTAATATAACGGAATCTGTGTTGTTGCTGCTGTTGTTCTTGTTGTTATTGAAGATATTTTAGGTTATAACATACGTTTATACTTAGATTGGAGAATTCCTTAAATGAATATTTAATCAATCATATTTCTTTTGACTCTTGTTGGCATCGATTTACTCGTCTACTCGAAGCCTAGCATGAGAGAGTTGAAGAGAGAAACGGGAAAAAAGAGGATTTTTTAATTATTTAGAGTGTATTGGAGACAGATAAGTTCAAGTTTAATAATTCATTAAAGCTCTCCCAGACAGGGCAGTAAATCTTCTAGGTAGTTAGACCGCCACTGCTCCTTTCCTTCTTCTCACACGTCATACATTCTCTCTTCTTTTAAATTCAGGTCTTCTTTTCTTCTTTGAAGCTTTTTTTTTTTCTCTTCCTTCTCCGTCCATTTACTGCTTCTACTTTTATTGGATTTTTCTCCAATGTAAGTTTCTTGTTTTTCTCCCGATCCTTATCTTTTTATACAACTTTTCTTCTCTTTCTGTTTCATTTTTCCTCGGTCTTTCTTCTTTATTTTGCTATACATTATCTTCTCGTCCTCCTTCCTTCTCCTCCTTCTAAAAGTTGATATATCAATTATGACACGTCTTTAGAGACAAAATTTCTTTCCATTCCTTTTATTTCCGTACCATACTTGTCCTTGAACCTCATCCTTATTTGAACCCCTTTCTTTACAGACTCATGTTCGGTTCGTTTTCAATATTTTTTCTATGTTTGTTTTAATTGTAGCTTGTTTCCATCAGGGGAGTATTCCATTTGTTCTTCCAAATATTAAGGCTACTTTTTATTAGTATGTATAACATTGTGCATAGAATTTTTTCTAACATTTTTCTCTGTAATAACGCATTGAAAAGATTAAGAGTTTTGATCATTGCTGCAACTATTTTTAATACATATCTTCTACGAGCGCGTGTGTTAATATAGGCAGATACCGGAAATCAAAGTTTCAAATTGATTTTAGTCTAGTTGATGAATAACAAGAGACTGACAATCCTAAACGACGCGGAAATTTATTTCCTTAACGGTGAAGTGATAAATAAATCGGATGTTAATGGCACTTAAGAGATCCATGTCACAATGTAATTTACACTTTACTCTTAAAGGCAGGGTATATTGTCGACTTCGCTTCCACTGCTGTAGATTTCCGGCACCTGTACCTAAGCATATTCCGATATTTCATTTGTTTTGTTTCATCTTCCATTCTGTATCTCTCTTTTCTCTTTAAATATATATATATATCTTTGATCCCTCTGAGATACGAATCGGGGCACGAATCATTAGTAGCTATGCCGTCGTGAAGTTCATGAATTATATGTATTTGTGAACAAATTCAGCTCGGCCATATTTACCTTGCCCTTTTTTTTCTTGAGGAAAAAAATCATTTGAAGAAAAAAGACACACTTTTCCTTCCGTAACTTCCACGAGCAAGTTCAACAGATCTTGATCCACTGTGTTGATCTATCTTTAGGAAGATGTTCTAAAAATTTCCTTCTCGTTTATATATTATTCAGAATGTGAAGAGTTGTATGGCAAAGATATTAAATATTCATCAAGCCTCGCAAACACAAGCTGTTACACCGAACACTCGAGATTGAAAACTAGTTCTTCTTTTTCTCGATCTCAGCTGTCCCTCCAATTCAGTGAAAACCTTAGGGACCTAGCCCTTAAAGGTAACATGGAGTTATGGCCATGTGATTGTATTGGGAAAGAAAGTGTCTGATATTCATTGTGATTTGTGAGGTTTTGAATTCATCGAAATTAGATCAGTATTGTAAAGATGTGTAACTAGTGAAATTAGTGGTCTGTGATATGTTTATATTAGATGGTCGGACTACCTACCCCCAATCTATCAAATATCTGGTTTTAACATATTTCTAGTAAAATTTGAAATGCGAGAACGTTCCAAAAGCATTTATTGTAAATGTGACCTTGCTCTTATAAATTTCCTGTACATAGGAATAAAAAGAATTATACAATTCAATTAAGTTTGCACTTTTGCCTGATTTCAACTTTTTCTTAAACACCTCCATGGTCCCGTGCCCCTACTACAAGAGTAAGTGCGTTGTTGCGGCTTTTTCGTTGATGTTTGGCCTTCGGCAAATGTTGTCAAATATGTAGATTGACAGCGTGTTTGTTGCCGTCCGCCATTATCACACACTTGTGGAGTAGAAAAATGTGTTTTGTCATATATTTACAGGGGCGTCACTATAGAGGAGTGGGAAACATTATTATTTTGTATATTTATATTCATATTTTAGCGAAACTGAGCTTTAGGCTTGCGCTGTAGCATGCCTATACCGTGTTTATCTCATGCATATTGAGTATGCATTAAGCGTTTAAGTTGTTTTAGCTATTTTATTTATATTTTCTGTACAATGTAATGTAGGCCTACTGCTTTGACAAAACAAATGTATGAAATGTAAAGTATGAAATGTAAATAAAGCAATAATGGATGAATATGAATATTCGAATCAAACAAAGGTGAGAAAAAGCTCATTTTTACGGATCAATCAATTAGTTATTGATATAACAGAACCTCTGTACACATATTTCAAAATGTGAGATTTTTTCTTCACTGTTACCGTCCATCTCTTTATATAACAAGAGGCCTTATTTTATTATTCACTGCATTCTTTTTTGTTTTGGGAAGCATTTCTTTGTAAGAAAATTATGGCTATTTTTTCAACCAGTTTTGGTCCCATTCTTGCAGAAGAATAGGCTCCAGCTATACACTCGCATGTCGATATACTTTATATTAAGTGTTAGCTTTATAGGCCCAATTTTGCCCATGTGAATAGGTAAAGCTATTAATCCTTAACTTAATTTATTGTGACTTACAGCAGAATTTGTTATCCCAAGTATAAGCTAACCGTCACCCATTACTCAGCCCTACCCATCATACCCACATACAAACCAACACATCCATCACGAACACCCTCACGTACCACGAAGACCACCTATCACAAACACACACACGCCCTTACCCGTCACATAGGCCCTCGCTGATGGCGAACTCCATCACCGATCACACACACCCTCACCCATCACGCACATCCTCAGCCATCACGCACACCCTCACTAACAACGCTCATCCCTACCAGTCACACAGGCCCTGATCCATGAGGAACGTCATCAACGATCACACATACCCTCACCCATTAATCTTTTTTTAACGCACACCCGCACATATCACGCTCACCCTCACCGACAACGCTCACCCTTATCCATCACGCACACCCTTACCAACAACGCTCACCCTCATCCATCACGCACACCCTCACCCATCACGCACACCCTCACCCATTACGCACACCCTCACACATCACGCACATCCTCATCTATCACGCACACCCGCATCCATAAAGCACACACTCACCCTCATCTATCACGCACACCCTCACTGACAACGCTCACCCTCTCACTGCCCGCGCACTCACAGGAATGTATGCACCTGGAATGCACTTGAACGCCTACGGGGGCTACCTTAGATAAGGTCCGTGGGTCTCCTAAGTGACAGGGCCCTCAATCGAGATGGAGTAGTGTCAACGAACATGGTCACTGGAGATAATCTCCGTAGAGATGAGAAATCAATAACAGGACCGTTCACACTACTGGCAAATGTCGAGGTTCAAAAACCGTTGTTTGAAGGTCAAAATAGACAACTTTTACGGCTTAAAGCTTAAAGCCTCACCATTTTTTTATTTTTTATTTTTATTTCTTTAATTTGTTTGTTTGAGACCTCTATTTTTTATAGTAAAGTACCAGTCTGAATCAATAACAGCTTGGTCGTAACTCGTTGTGCAGTGCACTGTATTACGCTATTATAATATTTGTTTATTTATTCCTGTACAAAATTATACCTCTCCTCCCGGCCATCTGTACTGATACCCATGAAGCTGTGACGGTACTTTTATCCCCATTGTTTACCGTTACCGAGGAAAAAATATCCCATTCATATTCATCCCAATCAGACGTCTTCTTCATGTGTTCACGGCACAAGTGTCACGAGAATTCGCTTGCATAACGCGCAAATTTACATTTCAGAATTTGAATCAGAAGATTTTCAGTATGTTTACAACTGGTCGTGTGCAAAAAAAGATTACTGAAAATTTATTAGCATTGTCCACATCTAGATTCCAGAATTTAAACCAGATAATTATGAATATGGACTTCGAATTATTGATATTTCGTTCGTGAAACTACAGATTATGTGCTTTTGATTTCATGGTGTAATACTTAATTTGTGAATTTAAAGAAATATCTACTACTGATTATGGTCTCATCGACTGTGGATCAAGTATCGGAAAATGACATTTCCAAGTTTAGATTTCACAATTATAACAATTGTGAGCTGCGGTAAGTGGGTTGGTAGTTTTTCAACTACGGCTCAATTTCTGGCGAAACGATATTACGTTCACCTGCATGACGCAAGTTTAGATATCAGAATTGCAGAATTGCAGAGCTGCGACCTACTTAATTGCTTCAAAATGGAAACCAATATGTTTGTCGGCAAAACATATCAATCTTATGATGCATCCTGGATGGTATTTTGAGAAACTAGCTATTTATTAATTACACTGTTGATCATAAAGCTGTACAGAATATGCCCTGCCTTTTTCATGAAATGATTGTTGTTAATGATACCCTTTTTTTTAAAACACACAAAAAAGCTTACTCCCCCAAACTTTCCTTACAAAATAAACCCACATTCAGGCTTTGCATTAAATTTTAGGCATAACCAAACAGAATCAAATTTTTACCACAAATTATTAGACTTTTCCTTTAATCTGCATCCATCGAATTTGCTCTGAGAACAAAAACAAGATTCTGTTCACTACATGGGTTGGCACGGACATGACTATTTGGTTGCACGGTTCAGAGGCCTTTCGGCGCTTTTTGCTTTATGTCTGGTGCAAAATGGGTTAACTGCGTCTTCCCAAGGCATTCGGTTTCAGTAATTACATGATCATGTTTGCCTAGAGGTTATAAGCAATGAGAAATGCACCCGGCATGCGTCCATTGTTTTTTGATTTTTTTCATTTAAAAGAAAATTGCTTGGTGTAAATGATCTGATAAGACAGGGCCAATGTTGATCTAAGGAGAATGTGGAAATATCGCCATGATCTCCCCTGACAATTATTTCTTTTCTGCAGGCATGCTAACAGAACCTTTAATCACTTTTTATTCTAATGATAGCTTGTTTCGTTTGCATAAAATTTAAGTTGATTAGCATATTTTACAATAATATGTTGTTTTATTTCATATCTTCCTTGTATCACGTTTATAAAAAAATTAAAAAAGTGGTGAAGTACGCTGCTCTTGGGAGCATAGTAGGTATTTTATCAAGGCTGGAAAAAAAATATTATCTTGCCCAAACTCCGCAAGGTTTAATCATATTACACATTTTAAACCCTATTGGGAGTATAGAATGGGCCACCAATCTCATGGATGGATCTCACCCCCTTTAGTTTGGCGTTCACGGTCGTTAAAAAGCTCAATAATTAGACCTACTATAATCAACGTTAAATTGTTTCAGTTGTTGTATGTGGATTTCAATATAAGAAGCGGGTCTTTTGTAAAACGTGTTTGTGGTTTGTTGGATGATTTCTTTTCTGAGCATGCAAGCCAAGCTGATGAGCGATTCCACTTCGTGCAGTTTTTTAATATTTTATAACAGTCCATTTTGGGTCTTGTTTTAAAATCATCACCGGCTTCCCTCCCATCTTGTTTCTCCTTTGCTCCCACTTTGTATCTCTTTCTCTCTCTCTTCTATGTCTCTCATTCTTTCTTTTCTTTCTTTTCTTTGTTATCCTTTATTAAAAATCTATTTCCTTATCTCTATATATTTCTCTCTCTCTCTCTCTCTCTCTTTCTATTATTCTCAATATTTCTATGCCCCTTCATGAAACTGCTATTTATCCCTGCCTATTTTCAAACAGCATTTCGGACCCGCCCACATCTCTTTCCGATAGGTACGACAAATACTCTCGAATGACAGACCCTAAACAACGTCTGATTCCTAATCATTCACAATGTCAAAGAATTTTACTCCACGAGAAAAACTCTGATTGCGATTTAATGTAGCGCCTCCTCCCAATTCATTACGGGTGATGAGATAAATTGCAAAGGTTGTGCTCTGGACATCCGACTATAGAAAACCTCCTCTCCGGCCGAAAAAAAAAATCAATGGCGGATGACTGAGGAACTTTTGCCAACAAGTTTTATATGCTTTTCTCGACCAAGCAGTCGGAGATCCTACAAGTTCTTTTTTCTCCAAAAACGCCAACAAAATAGGGCAGTGCCTCGCTTTCTTCGCAACAACCCTACCTCATCTAGAGTGTGAAAGGCAATCAAAATATGTTCTCATCATTTTTATCTTTGAATTTTAGTATAGTTGGCACTTGGATGAAGTAGATGGATGACCACTTTTGATATTCAACAGAGGTGGCGAGCAGCGAACTTTTGTGGACATCTCTCTCGCCCCCCCCCCCTCCCCCACTCCACCCTCTTCCCGCATGTGTTATCTCCTTTTCTCTGTCTGCCTCCCTCTCTCTCTCTCTCTCTCTCCCTCTCTCTTTCTCACGGTTACTCACTTCATGTTTTCGCTTTCTCTATCTCTCTCTCGCTATGTCTTTCACTCTCTCTCCTCTACAACCTATGACTTTTTTTCACGTAACTCAAATCGTCAAATCGCTTACGAAGTAGTCATCTCAGTTCCAAAATTGGATGATTGCCTGAAACATTTTTTCGTCGATTGATTTCATTTATCGGTGTCCCGTCCCAAAGGGATAGGGGGCTCTCGCAATTACAGAGTTTATGTTCATTTTGTTAGACCATTAATCGCATTCTCATGTTAACCTAAAGTTGTTGTTTTACTTGTATAATGTCGCCATTAAAACTCTTATGTAGTTACACGATCTGTGCTAAATAAATTAACTTTGAACTTTGACATCTCCTGTGCAGATACTACGTTGTGTTGCATCCACTCCAGGCCAGGTCCTTTGTGACGATGGGGAGGGCTAAAAGGGTCATAACAGCTCTCTGGCTAGCTTCATGTATTTTTTCAAGTCCCGCCATATTTAGCAAGGTAAGCATGTTCTTTTTCCTTTGATATTTGCTATTTCCCCCCCCCCTCACACACACACACACACACACAAACGCACACACCCACACATAACACACTCACCCGCTCTTTTGCGATTATCATTTTTATTCTTGAGAAAAATACAAAATTAATAAGCAACATTGTTATTGTCCGGACTCAGCATTCTAGTGTTGTAGCTACCGGAGGCCTTGGGGGCACTCCAGCAGAATGGCAAACAGAGTCCATTGCATTGTCCTATTTTCGACCCCATTGCTATTTTCGATCACGCCACCATCGACTGGGAGCAAGTAAGGAGGGAGAGGTAGCGTTGGTACTGCACTGGTGGAGATCAAAATTAAATAGGCCAGATTCTGGACTAACCCACTGCTAAAAAGTCTTCCTATAAATGTCAGTTCTGTAATAGCCTTCATTCGTTAGAATGGTCCTTGAGAGAGAAGTCGAATCAGTATTCTTTGAAGGGATGAATTATAACGGGCACGTCGTAAGGGAGTGATAATGGCCGAAATGAGTAATGACCCATCGTATATTATAACTTAATTGACCATGAGCTTTTAAGTAGTAATTGATGTTTATAGCTGGCTATACGAGACACAAATATGACGTGAGAGTATAATCTTTTTAATAGCTAGGACTCTGGGAAGACTAAAACCAATTTGCGTAATTTCAATCCAAATAATCAGTACAATCGCCACTAGGGGTTTGTTTTGTAACGTTAAAAAGAAATATTATAAAATCCGTTGACCACTGAATTCTCTCATTCCCATTTAGGCATGATAAATATACAGGAACTATTGAGTTTCCCTGGATAATGGGTAATTGAATTTTCGACCCCATATACCCAGCGTCCCGTACTCTCATACCCGTATGATTTTCCCTGCGAGCCCAACAATTATTATTACCCCATCAATTACCAGGTACCCATTAACACTTGGGTGGAGAGAGACAAAAATGGATTAATGTCTTGCCAACTGATATCAGTGCTGGCTGGGATTTTGGACCCTCAACCCTTTGGAATGGAGCTCTTTACCACATTTCGTAAACAGTATCAAAGATGAAAGAAAGAGAAACAAATCGACAATTAAAAAAAACTTTGAGTCGTCTTATAGATTCCCTCATATTATCGTCAAATATGACAGATTGTGTATATATTTTATGCGAGCAAACATATTTACACATATGAGCACAAGACAAGTCGAGGAGAAGAGAGATAGAAAAAGTTAAGATAATCGTTACTTCATTTATTAACTTCACTCTTTTGAAGAAAGAGTGCTCCTCTCTAAATCCAAATGACGGGTGAATTTCGCCTTGTAGGAACACAGAATCACTAAGTTACGTTATAAAGCGACATGGACTTTAATAATTCACCAGGGAATGTTTCATCAAAGTCGTCAGATTCAAATGTGAACAAGACAAGTCGAGGAGAAGAGAGATAGAAAAAGTTAAGATAATCGTTACTTCATTTATTAACTTCACTCTTTTGAAGAAAGAGTGCTCCTCTCTAAATCCAAATGACGGGTGAATTTCGCCTTGTAGGAACACAGAATCACTAAGTTACGTTATAAAGCGATATGGACTTTAATAATTCACAAGGGAATGTTTCATCAAAGTCGTCAGATTCAAATGTGAAAGATTTGATGAAATACCCCCTTGGTATTCTAAAATATGGAAAAAATTCACGACTTTCTTTCTGTTTAGAAAAAGATAAATCATGAAGAAAGTTTATGCATTCACCAGTGCCTTAACCTGTAAATTGTTGTGGTTTGTGTGTTGTTGGGGAAGTTAGGCCAACACAAAATAGAGTGAAAGTCGAGTGGGCGTGAGAGTGAGAGGGGAAAGTAAGAATGGGGGTTTGGAGAGGACATGGAGAGGGAAGGAAAAGAGATGGAAAAGAGAGAAGAAGAAGCAGAAGGTTGGTGTATAGAAAGCGAGAAAATGATAACACGGAGAGGGGGCAAGAGAGAGTGGGAGAGGGGGAGATATAAGATGAGGAGAGGAAGTGTGTGTGTGTGTGTGCGTGTGTGTGTGTATGTGTGTGAAAGAGAGAGAGAGAGAGAAAGAAAGAGAAAGAGGGGGAGAGTAAGAGGGCAAAATCCAAAGCCCCAAAATGAAAGAAATGTTTTTCCCCCAGTCTCTTCTATTTCAGCTGCATCCTAGAGGGGTATAGGTCTACCTTCGCTCCAATTTAGGAATATTTCAGTCATAATTATGCATCTAGAGAGCGAAGCAGGGCAAATGAACTATAAATGCTTTTGATGTCTTCACAATCAATACCAGATCGAGGCAACCTCTTCCATTTTACGTCAGGCTCCTTTTTGAAGTAAATAAAAAAAGAAAACGAAACCCCTTCTTCACACTTTTGAACACAAAATACGCATATATTTCCTACCGCTGTCGTGAAAATTATGCACTGCTAAGTGCTGGTTTCCCTGTAGCAAGTACATGTTTTTTAGGACATCGATATTTTCACTTCCGCAGTTTGTTTTGATCTCTATCGAATTCCGTTTCACGATCGATTTATTTATTACGTACTTCTCTCTAAGAATTGTCACCTTCTGAAACTTTTTTCCTTGTACAAAAGACCGGTTTCTGTCTCTCTAAGTTTTGTTTTTGTATTCTTTCTCGCTTGTTTTTAGTCAGATGTCAGATTTTAGATTATTTCGACCCCTTTCGATATCCTGAAATTACTTTGTTTGCTGTAAGCTGTCACAAAAACATGACAAATATTCCGTTTCCTACCTTTCACATATTGGCGTGTCTGTTTTCTCTCTCTCTCTCTCAGACTTCCGAACATACTTTCACATTGTTTTCTGATACTCACAATATTTCTCTTTCCTCTCTCTCTCTCTCTCTCCTTGTCCCCTTTCCGCTTTCCCTAAATCCTTCTCCTTCTACCCTCTCTTGTAAGTTCCCTTTATCTCTATTTTGTTTGCCTCTTCTAACTCTTCTCTTATCCATTCGTTCCTCTTTTTGTGTACCTGTATCTCTCGACCCCTCATTCTTGTCCATTTTTCTATTATGATCCCCCATTTCTTTTTCATTATAAAAACACACACACACACACGCACACCTTCCACACAAACAGACCCCAACCTCACACCCAAACGCACCCTCGCACAGACACATTCGTCATGTATGATATTGAATCCTCGCCAAGTAATATGATTACAAAATATTGCCCGGTACGTTTCAACCTTCTGGACCACCAAAAAAGTACGTGTCACAGAAAGAAGGAAAAATGTGTTCGATTGCCGACTGATGGAAATGGAAATGCTCTTGGGTAATTCAAGAAATAACTCGGTCCGTTGTATAACACCGCTGCTGAATGCATTGAAAAAGGCATGTCCTGTAATGTGATTTAATTTGGTTGATTGATGGAACGTTAAACGTGTCGATTCCGACGTAATTCAATGAGACGTTTAAGGCGGTTGCAGGGATGTACACAGGTCAAATAAGGTCATGCCAGAAATGACCTTCGTGTACTTTTCGGGGAGTGTGGGTTTAAAAATATGTAATGTGATTTATTTAAGAAGTTAAGAAAGAAGGAGAAACCGAAATAGAGCCCAACAATGAAGCTTTCTTCTGAATCATAATCAAGTAAAGCATTTCCTTATTATTTGAGATGTTTTACCCCGGGAATATTTATTAAAATGCAGTTGGTTATATTAATGAAGAAACATTTTTGTTGCCAGATTTTAACATATTTCGAGATGGCATTATGTGGTTCATGTAATAGGATATATAATTCCCAGTTTGCAAATGTTAAACCGACATGGTTTTCTACGCGAGGTAAGAGTTTTTCTTTTGTCCAAGCTCTCGATTGGTATATTACATGTATTCTGGTCTTCTTCTTCACGAATGTAGCTTGTCACAGACTCAGATCTTACATTTATATCGAAATACAATTTAATTGAATATTTAGTTTTTAAATGATGTCTTAGTTATCTTAAATGTTTAAATATGACGAATCATGAATGTGCTTGCAATTTTAAAACTAACTGCCTGATTATCGTTTATTATTTAAAGGATTCCATTTGCTACTTCGATTATTCTTTTCTTTTCTTTGCACAGTGCAAATCGTTATGTAAATATTTCATTCAGTTTGCTTTTCTTGTTAATAGTTCTGCCTTGAAAAATAAAAGAGATTCCACTTGCCCTACCAATGTTACAAACACTTTAGTAGCTTAGATCACTCATTTTCCCCCATCCTGAATTTATTCAGTAATCTATGTACCTACCACGCCCTTTTGTCTGATATTTGTTTGCAGAAAGTAACCGCCCACTACTGGGAGGAAGAACTTGAACCCTATTCGTATACGTGCAACAACGCCTGGCCTAGCGAGACCATGTCCATCATATACTCAGTATACCTGTTCCTTCTTCTGTTCTTCGTTCCTCTGTTGATTGTCTCCTACGCCTATATGAGGATAGCATGACATCTCAATAGTACAAGGGAGCGTTCATCAGGGGAGTCCAATGGTTCACCGTTTAACAGACCGGGTAAGGACAGTCGTACTCCAGTCACACCGCTATGGCAACGGTAAAAATACACCAAACTGACAGACTCTCGACCATTCGGAGTACTATAAGTTTTGTCCGGTCGGATGTCGGTCTATTGCCGGTCTCGTCGGTGTGACTAGGTTAATTATTAGAAAAGAATATTTTCCCCATTAATATATGTTCCTCCATTCTCACGATACTTCGAATATGTGTCTGGAGGTCCATGAGACCAAAGCCTTGGGTTACTGGAACCTTATGGATAGTTTTTCTCAGGTTCATCAAACCGATTTCCTAGGTATTAACATGAACCTTCTCATGAAACCTCCTTCGTGTAAACCTTTGGCCATCTCTAAATCTTTCATGCAGAGTGCCATTTAGGATGATTTTGCTGGTGAAAATTATCACATAACAATATAAGATTGCGGTTGTTTCTTACGTATAAACGAAGTGATAGAAATTTTTCATTACGAAAGACTATTTCAACTTTGAACCCCATCACTGTCTAATGGATATCAACATTATCTCACAAGTTGTAATCCTCTGTAATTTCATTACACCTCGTGCAGTTTTGTCGAGATACCGGGTATGGTACCGGAATACATCAGGGTGGTCTAGTGGTTCGTCGTTCGTCCGCAGAGCCGAAGCCGCAAGTCAGGCCAACGGTGTTACCATTGATGATGATACAACCGAAGCGGACGCATTGCGTTCTGAGCCGAGCAGGGTGGAAAACCTGAATGATTCGCCAGCTCCCAGAAGGCATCGTGGGACCAGTGAGGGTGACAAGATACAGGTAATTCAGTAATATGTGACGTCCTTTTAAGACTGAAACTAAAGACGTCACACGTAGCAGTCCATTATGTCGACGTGCAAATCTAAAAGTACCGATAGTGAAACATTTGAAAGGAATGAAGGATGCTGCGTCTCTAAGGGGTATCTTGAGACCAACTTAGGCGATAAGATACAACTGTTTTTTCATACGCCTTGTTATATTGAAAAATATTCCTGCAACTTCTTAAAAAGACCAGCAAAGGTGACAAGATACGCGTTCGGGGTTCTATTGTCGGCGTAGGTCTACAGTAAATAGTGTACAGTGGAATAGGGTTACATCAAGGGGGATGTTTAGTCCGAAAGGAGCCAGTGAAGGCGACGGGTAGTAGACAGTTGAGTGGATATTAGAATAAGTGTTACATCAAGAAGTTACTAGCCACTTCTTGGTAACATTAGCAGGATGTATAATAATCCGACGGCTTTCGTGGAGAACCACGTGACCTGACAATATAACCATGACAACATAACGCATGTAAGCAGTCAAGGCCCAAGGGCATAAGTTTGTAGGCCTATATATATACTAGGCATTATCGTATGAATCTCCTGAAGGTTCATGTGGGACGAAAGAGCTTCAACTTCAGAAAGAGGTATATAGATGCACTTTGAAGAGAGTGTACATTACGAGGGATCGTAAACTGAAGCGGAAAGATTGCCATCACCCAAGGTTCTATTCAAAGTTGACGTGTAAGCAGTGGCATTGATTGGGAGAGAGAGAGAGGAAGATAGAGGGAACGAGAGAAAGAAATATGTAAATGCGTTAGGAAGACTTGACACTTAAAACGGTTTACTAGCCTTTTAAAGATACTATATTCCTTTTGCAGCCACCATCAAATTATGTATAACTTTGCAGGAATTATAAATATGTCATGTGTTTCCTATCTGTGAAACATTAGCAGTGTCCTAGTATTCAAATTATGCTAGAAAACCCGTTAACCTTCTATAGACGCTCTGTCAGACATTATTGAGTGACTGACTGACATTTTTTTTTCTTTGGTGATAATATACATAACATGAGCTGTAACAGGTACGTGTGCATTGGTCTAGATCAATAACTTTAATAAAGAGGCATGTCCCCCGTATTCCAGAGGGCGCTCAAAATATGTACGCTCGGGCGGACGGCGCTATAGCTGCCTATTGACACCAACAGACGGCTCTTCCGCAGATGGCATGTTCCGATAACTACACTGAAGGGAACGTGCCCCTTTAACTGAATGAATCTTTGCGCAACACAAAACGTACGATCATTCAGTAAAAGAGTCTGAATATCAGTCTATTACTTAGCTGATTGCATTCCCTTAAGTCGATTCGACAACCAATGGACAAAATTTCCCCATTCAAAACCATTTTCAAACCCTTTCGTTTTGAGGGAAGTTCTAAATTAGTATTGGCTCTCAAGTGCCGTTGGAATTTAACTTCTTATTTGTTGGGCCTGCAAATGGGACAGAGTATCTTTAACGCTCGCTATTTAGTCATTGAGATATACTACATGTAGTTATGATAGTGACTTTAGTAAGAGACAGGTTACCGAGCATGAGTTGACAGTTACCCGAAAAAATTAATAATTCAATGAAGCCTGCAGTCCCACACCCCTACCTTCTCGCCTGCCATCTTGTATTCCAGAATGTACAGCAATATTATGTTGAGGTACGTACGTTAACGACGAAAACACTTATGATTTTTGTAAAACTGGGAAATAACATGTGCGGTACAAAATGGATAGGTTAGGCCCAAACCCTACTTTTTTTAGAGTTAAAATCTCGATTTTTGTTGAACAATACTTTATACCTGTTATAGAAAATAAATAAATTGATACGTCATTGCTACAAAGTGTCATTCACTAAAATTGACAAAAAAACAAGATTAAAAATTTAATTTTAAAGACAAATAACAAAAAAACACATAGTCAATGAATATTTTAAAAAATATTCATAGACTATGTACTTTTGTATTAAATTAATCATAAAAGATGATTAAGTGGTGACGACTGTCATTGTCTAATATTTTGACTTTCTTAATTGAAGATAGGTTTAACTTTAACGAATTGGATTTTTGTAATGAAAAAATTGTTTTTGCAGAGGGTCATAACAATGTTGGCCATAGTGGTGGCGCTCTTCATCCTGAGTTGGGGTCCGCTCCTGACGTACACCTTGATCTACCGTTTCATCGACGACATGCCCTACAACACCCACGCCGTGCTGAGTCTCTTCCTTCACCTCCTCGCTGCCTGCAACAGCTGTGTCAACCCCATCATCTATGCGTTCCTCTCCAAGAACTTTCGGCAGAGTTTCAAACAGGTAATTAGGGAATGCTGTTGCTGTTGCGAAAGCTTGCACCAAAGACGGCTGGCCTACCAGCCCTCTTTCAGATGGACCAGTTCAACGCGCGCCTCGTATTCCTATGCGGCACCGGAGAGCTGCATGCGGAACAGTCCGCAGAGGTCGACAGTCTCCCAGAAGACGGACGTTTGAAACCGGAAGAGAGGCCTATGAAGTTTACGGAGAAGATATGAGAACTTATGGCTAGCACTCGGTTCCAATGTCGATGTGCCATCTCTCCAATTACGACCCGAGTCGCATGGTCACGAATTTAACGGTATATGGAAGAAACTCTGTTATACAGATCACTGGGGATAGCCTTTGTTTGTACGGTCATTCAATTGTTCCCTCACACCTTATTTTGTAAAACATTGTCTTTCAGGAAACAAAATTGAAAATCGAAAACAAAATGTTCAACCTGATCTTCAAGAATTTCTCTGCATGAATAAAATCAATGCATCTAAGTTTATCAATACCATGATTTTAAACCAGCACAACTGATATCTTTTCTTGTTTTTACTTATGGCAACAATCACCGCCATGGTTTGAAAAGTTGAAAATACTTCATAGATACAAAAAATGTCGGGAGATCAAATACCGTTCTTTTTTTATTTTATTCATGTGATAATAATACAAAGTACGCATTGGAAGACAAGAGTTTTACATTTCGGGGCAATGTCTCCCGAACGAACGTCTCTCACGGTGTGATTTGAAGTAAATGACCGTAGGAACAAGACTGTACGTCAAGTACCCAATAACGATCAGTAATGCTTGGTAAAAATGGTAACCCGACAATAGTCCGGGATAGCAGGCTTATGGAAGAACAGTGTATAATATACTCCGTTAAACAAGATACATTTTGCGAAGTTGATTGAACCTGAATCTTGAGTCACGCTGCGCGGTTTGCCACAATTTTCACATTATTTTGGTTGAAGAAAAAAAATTATTGTGCCCATAGGATGTACGCCATATCCGCGTATTCCGCAATATAATTCTTTATAAAAAATACAAAACGGTTCACATGTTTTTGTTCTTGATTTTTTTTTTTAAAGAAATGTAAGTGATATCAGACTGGGCACTCTGGTACACCGTCGCAGCACACAGCAAGCAACGTTGTCCAAATTTAGGCTCGTTCACTGATACCATACTTGTCTCATGAAAAGAGGGCATCCATTGTCCTCTAAAACCGGCTATTTAATTCCTTGGCTGGGCAAATTACTTGACTGGGCAAATTACTTGACTGGGCAAATTACTTTAGGGGCGTAAATGATTTAAACACTTGATAGGAGGAATGACTAACTTGAGAGTATATTCAGTGATCGAACAGAGTTTGATGCTGGATAATGGATTTTGATGAACCTTGGGGATACTCGTAGCTCTGTATATATCTCAATCGTTCAGTCGGGATTGTGTTATCAAGATAGGAAATCCCGTAAGAACTAAGTGCCATGCAAAAGTACTTGCTTTCTGTTTCAAGTAGTATACAATGTTTATGTTCGTGTTTTGGTGGTATGGTAAAATAATTTATGGTTACATCCCAGGTGTGGTGTTCCATCGGGGTCGCAACTGTAATGGTAAATAGTTCATACTGTTATAATCAATATTTCATATACTTAAAAATGGGTCTGGCTTGTTAAAACATTCTTTTCATCATCCATCATTTTCTACC
>BEXV01000982.1:35487-47267 GCA_003118195.1 Hemicentrotus pulcherrimus
ACATACTTAAAAGTAAACTATTTTGTCCAATTTCTTTTATTGTACATGTATACTTTATTTAAATAAAAGTCATTTTCAGATTCATATTTTTATATTCATATTTATTTTATTTCCAACAGAAAGGTACACAAAGATATAACATTTTTTTCATACATAATTCATTTTTTCAAGAAACTATACAAATAAACTTTGGTAGATCAAGACCTTTCCAAGGGGATAGGAAAAGGAGCCTTTGTTTGGCAGGTGGTCTTTATTTACAGATTCCTGTTTAAAGTGTTTTAATGATAAAATTCTGTTCAAGAGACACACAAATTGTGGTCTCCATGGACTGGTGGTTACTAGAGGAGGTTTAGACACATACAGTTAACAACTAAATCATTCAAACCCCTTGTAAATTTGATGTTTTTTGTGTTATTCGTAACTCAAGAATAAAAGGGCCTTTGTTGAATAGATGTAAGCATTAATATGTCACATCAAGAAACATAAATCGGGGGGAAAAAAAGAAAAAAAGAAAAAAAAATTTCACATACTTAAAAAAATTAATTGGTCAGTGTATTGATAATTAAGTTGTGAACTGTACGCCACAGATCCAGTAAATTTTGACAAACATAATCAGAGAAATGCTTATTCATGTACATAAATATAAATGTTTTGCTCCGTGCTATCTTTCTTTCTTTCCCTTTGATGACCAGTTTGACTGCAGGACCATCGGCCAAATTCCAAAATATGCCCCTCGACACTCTCCTGACCATGAACATGCTAACACCAGAGAGCTGGCTGGTGGAGTCTGTCAGAACCCGTAGTGATCTCGATAACATCAAGCTCAGTGAGGTAAACATCAATCTTGTGGTTTCATTTTTACTAATCATGCATTTTCAGTTGGTTTGATTGGTCTGCAACAAGAAGGGTATTTTTCAAATGTAGTGACATAGTTTTTGTTTTGTTTGACCCGACTGTTCAGAAAGCATGTGTATACTTGTAAGTAAGCAACCAGGGGACCAACGGCTTTAAGTCCTCTCCAAGGGACTTCGTGGTGAGGATTAATGCCTTACCAAAGGGCACTAGCGCATCAACTTCGTTTCGAACCTGGAACCTCCCGGTTACGAGACCACTGCTCTACCACTGAGTCATCGCGCCTCCCGTTGACAAAAAGTGGCTTCTGAGGACAATGTCCTTTAAATTCTTAGGCTTATGCCGCCAAAGGCATTATGTCTTGGGGTTGTCTGCCTGTCCCACTTTTGGTGAGCCATAAATTAGGTATTACTGTTAACACAAAGAACCAAAGATAGAAGTAGATGGAAAGCCTTGATCGCCAATGTCTGGAACAGACGAGGCCTCTAGCATGCAAGCAAGCAACTGCTAACAATTTTAAAAGTGTGTACACTTAAGGGTGTAGATAAAGTCAGGAATGGTCATTACTTTTGAACCATTGAAATGATAATCATCTAAAATCACTTTGCAGGACCTCAGAGTAATTATCAGATCAAATGGTATGTATATTTACCCTTTCCCATTTCCTTTGAGACAGTCTCTTTCACAAGGTAATCACGTGACCAGGGACCTGTTTCACAAAGCCTTTTTTTCAATGACAAATGACAAAAGTCAGTAACAAATCTGCCAATCAGAAGCAAGAATTTTAACAGGGATGCCAATTTTCAGGCAATAGCCTAAATTCAGGCCCTGGCGAGTTATTTTCAGGCATAGTTTAGGCTTTTTTGTGTACAAAATGGCTCATGCTAGGTGATTTTCAGGCCCTCTGACCAATTCTAACTGGCATCCCTGTTTTAACTTATAAACAAAAACTGTCATTTGTCAAGGATGACAAGTTTTCAACTTGAAGTTGTCATGTTTGGATTTCTCTCATGCACAGGTTTCTGGTGAGATTGTGGCTGAGTACGAGTTGGAGAACCTGCTCTTGGAAGGGCATTGCTTTGAGCAGAACTCCGGCCAGCCTCCCAGGGGGCTCCAGTTCACCCTAGGTACCACAACCCAACCTGTCATGGTGGACACCATTGTCATGGCAAACTTGGTAAGTTACAGATTCAAAGGGAGTCCTTGTATCGTAGGTTATTATACAAACAATACACAGCAGTTAGGGCGTTAGTAAGAATTATCCACACAAGGTACCTTTGGAACAGTCTTAACACCCCCGAGGCGGGAGCCGAGGGTGTTAGAACTGTTTTAAAGGTTCCGAGTGTGGATAATTTTACTAATGCCTGAACAAAATGATGTGTATTATTTGTTTTATAAGATGTTTTATTTGTTTTATTACATGATTTTACTAATGACTGGTCATTAGAATTAGATAATGACCAGTCATTATCCACATTACGTGTCAAGCAAAATAAATGCCTGGTCACGTGTTCGCTTTCAACCAATCATTTGATTATGATCCATGTCATCATCTTATAAAGTCTGTTATGCTAATTATGTAACACATGAAATTCTGTAAATCGATAAACCAAGCATTAAATTCACTATCAGAGTAAACATGCATAAGAAAGGTGTGTGCATTTCTTTGAAAAGACACAAATTAGTGATATTCACCTACTTATGTTTATATTTTGTGCTTTCGCAATACTCACTATTATCGAATCCACTTTGAACTGGAAAACTTTCTGCCCTGAAACCATGCATGTTTGAAATGATGATATTAATTAAAGTCTTGACATATGCCAATGCACCGATTCTAGTTTTATCAATACCTGCAGATACAATACATTGTGCCAAGAAACATGCTTCATTTAAGTAAAATGTAAGCATCTTTTTTTGTTTCCACCAAGGGTTATCTACAACTTAAGGCTAACCCGGGAGCCTGGCTGCTACGCCTTAGACACGGACCTTCTGCAGATATTTACGAGATAGCAAGGTAGGGATCAGAGGAAGAGGAAAGTGTGACAAATAAATGAAATTTATGTAACTTTCCAAGATGCTCCTGATGAGTATTCATAAAGCACCATCTATTTTAAAGAGTGCAGCATGACAAGACTATGTGTCTTTCCCATGGCCTGGCTCGGGGACCAAAACGACTACAGACGATGTGACTGCAGCAATCGTGTGCATGCAACATATGCAAAACTGAAACATGAGGAGAAGTAGTTTTGTGAGCGCTAGCGCGAGCTGACCATGTAGAGATTAAGTCGCTGACTACCGTTAATCAAGATCAATCGTTTACGTGCAGTTGTCCAAAAGAAGTCAAAGATGGCATTAACCAGTATTTGCCATGCTACACCCCCTTAGTGTCTATTCTGAGGTGGATGAAAAGGAAAGGAAGATTGAAATCATCTCATANAAATATGCCCCTCGACACTCTCCTGACCATGAACATGCTAACACCAGAGAGCTGGCTGGTGGAGTCTGTCAGAACCCGTAGTGATCTAGATAACATCAAGCTCAGTGAGGTAAACATCAATCTTGTGGTTTCATTTTTACTAATCATGCATTTTCAGTTGGTTTGATTGGTCTGCAACAAGAAGGGTATTTTTCAAATGTAGTGACATGGTTTTTGTTTTGTTTGACCTGACTGTTCAGAAAGCATGTGTATGCTTGTAAGTAAGCAACCAAGGGACCAACAGCTTTAAGTCCGCTCCAACGGACTTTGTGATGAGGATTAATGCCTTACCAAAGGGCACTAGCGCATCAAATTTGTTTTGAACCTGGGGCCTTCCCGTTACGAGACCACTGCTTGACCACTGCTTGACCACTGAGCCATCGCGAGGACAGGGTTAACCATTTCCTTTGAATTCTTATGCTTATGCCACTAAAGGTATTGTGTTTGGGATTGTTTGTCCATCCCAATTTTTGTTAGCCATAAATTAGGTATTACTGTTAACACAAAGAACCAGAGATAAAAGTTGATGGAAAGCCTTGATCGCCAATGTCTGTTACAGACAAGACACCTTGCAAGCAAGCAAGCAGCTGCTAACAGTTTTAAAAGTGTATACACTTAAGTGTTTAGATAAAGTCAGGAATGGTCATTACTTTTGAATGATTGAAATGATAATCATCTAAAATCACTTTGCAGGACCTCAGAGTAATTATCAGATCAAATGGTATGTATATTTACCCTTTCCCATTTCCTTTGAGACAGTCTCTTTCACAAGGTAATCACATGACCAGGGACCCATTTCACAAAGCCTTTTTTCAATGACAAATGACAAAGGTCAGTAACAAATCTGCCAATCAGAAGCAAGAATTTTAACAGGGATGCCAATTTTCAGGCAATAGCCTGAATTCAGGCCCTGGCGAGTTATTTTCAGGCATAATTTAGGCTTTTTTGTGTACAAAATGGCTCATGCTAGGTGATTTTCACGCTCTCTGACCAATTCTAACTGGCATCCCTGTTTTAACTTAAAACAAAAAACTGTCATTTGTCAAGGATGACAAGTTTTCAACTTGAAGTTGTCATGTTTGGATTTCTATCATGCACAGGTTTCTGGTGAGATTGTGGCTGAGTACGAGTTAGAGAACCTGCTCTTGGAAGGGCATTGCTTTGAGCAGAACTCCGGCCAGCCTCCCAGGGGGCTCCAGTTCACCCTAGGTACCACAACCCAACCAGTCATGGTGGACACCATTGTCATGGCAAACTTGGTAAGTTACAGATTCAAAGGTAGTCCTTGTATCGCAGGTTATTATACAAACAATACACAGCAGTTAGGGCGTTAGTAAGAATTATCCACACAAGGTACCTTTGGAACAGTCTTAACACGCCCAAGGCGGGAGCCGAGGGTGTTTGAACTGTTTTAAAGGTTCCGAGTGTGGATAATTTTACTAATGCCTGAACAAAATGATGTGTATTATTTGTTTTATAAGATTATGTTTTATTTGTTTTATGACATGATTTTACTAATGACTGGTCATTAGAATTGTATAATGACCGGTCATTATCCAAGCAAAATAAATGCCTGGTCACGTGTTCGCTTTAAACCAATTATTTGATTATGATCCATGTCATCATCTCATAAAGTCTGTTATGCTATTTATGTAACACATGAAATTCTGTAAATCGATAAACCAAGCATTAAATTCACTATCAGAGTAAACATGCATAAGAAAGGTGTGTGCATTTCTTTGAAAAGACACAAATTAGTGATATTCACCTACTTATGTTTATATTTTGTGCTTTCGCAATACTCACTATTATCGAATCCACTTTGAACTGGAAAACTTTCTGCCCTGAAACCATGCATGTTTGAAATGATGATATTAATTAAAGTCTTGACATATGCCAATGCACCGATTCTAGTTTTATCAATACCTGCAGATACAATACATTGTGCCAAGAAACATGCTTCATTTAAGTAAAATGTAAGCATCTTTTTTTGTTTCCACCAAGGGTTATCTACAACTTAAGGCTAACCCGGGAGCCTGGCTACTACGCCTTAGACATGGACCTTCTGCAGATATTTACGAGATAGCAAGGTAGGGATCAGAGGACGAGGAAAGTGTGACAAATAAATGAAATTTATGTGACTTTCCAAGATGCTTTCGATGAGTAGTCCTATATCACCATCTATTTTAAAGGGGGTGTAGCATGACGAGACTATGCATCTTTTCTGTGGTCTGACTCAAGGCCAATACAACTACAGACGACGTGACCGCAGCAATCATGTGCGTGCAACATACGCGAAACCGAAGCATGATGAGAAATTTGGTCTGTTTCGCGAACACTAGCACGCGCTGACCGTTAATCAAGTCCATTCGTTTACATGTTGGTGTCCAAAAGAAGTCGTAGATGGCGCTTACCAGTATTTGCCATGCTACACCCCCTTAGTGTCTATTCTGAGGTGGATGAAAAGGAAAGGAAGATTGAAATCATCTCATCAGTAAATTTTTTGTACCGTGATCTTGACACAAACATGGGGAAAGAAACATTCTAAGAGCGGATACAGAAAACTTTCATTGGTTGGGGTAATCATAATATGTAGTTTAGGCTTCTACCAATCTTGAAATTGAGTAGGCAAGCTTTCAAGGTTTCAGGAGAGGACAAAATCATGCCTACTAAATGTTAAGGCTGGTAGAAGCAGTACATGGTATGCCAATAGATTCTAACAAGTTATCCTCCTAAAAGTCAGAATCGAAATTTATTTAAATGCCTTTGTGTAGTTACACATGTGATTTGATATTCATTCATATACTCTAAAGTAAGTTATTTTCATTTGTTTTCTTTTGTCAGTCATGAAGGTACAGACTCATCTGAAGGTAGTGAGGATGTTCAGGTTGTTGTGAGCAGTTTCAAGGCGAAAATTGTCAGAATGAAGGTAAGAAATAATTCGGGAAATGTGTTGTTGCAGATTGTGATGATAGTGATGATAATAATAATGAGTGTGATAGCATCCTGCAACAGTGCAAAAAGTGATCCATTCATTGAACCATTGCTCAATTTATTTGATTAAGTGGAATTATGAGAGTTTATATGATTTGTTATGGGTATTTTTGTTTCAAAGTTTTAATGATTTTGCTGTTTTATTGGTTTCAGGTACATGTAAACTGTTTTGTCTGCTATCAATTTAGTTGATTTTAATAAATGTGTGACTAAAGGACACATTCAAAATTACTAAATAATTTACCCAGCCATTGGCTTTCTTTGAACTCTCTCTCAAAAAAACGGGTAGTTGTAGTTGACCAATAGTCACAAATTTTTAACTTTTGGAGACATTTTACATACATTTCAAATACAAAACTTTTATTCTTATACCTCCTCCCTTATGAACTAGAGGAGCTTTAACTAATAATGCAGATTGATACCATTCTTGCTTTGCAACAGAAAAATATCTCAAACTAATGGGGCGTTGCAAGAAAGTTGCAATCAATTGCAAATCCCCCAAATCAAGCGAAGTCGATTAATCGCATCTAATTTCTTGCAACGCCTAATTCAGTAAGAGAGAGAGAGAGTGAGTGAGAGAGGTGTAGAATAAAAGCTATATGTAGACTAGTTAACTTGATTTAATTGTTAAAAATTTAATCCTAGCAAAATCCTAGGAATTTAGGAGACAAGAGGGGGTGTTACAAGAAAGTTGAGTTGCAATTGATTGCAAATATCAGTTGCAAATTTTGCAACTTGCAATCAATCGCAACTTTCTTGCAACACTCCATTAGTCTGCAAAGAGTTTGTCAATATTCCATACTTTCATGCAACAACCCATTAGTCTGCAGAGAGTTTGTCAATATTCCATACTTTTATGCGACACCCACGTAGTCTGCAAAGAGTTAGTCAATATTCCATACTTTTATGCAACACCCCATTAGTCTGCAAAAAGTTGGTCAATATTCCATACTTTTATGAAACACCCCATTAGTCTGCAAAGAGTTGGTCAATATTCCATACTTTCATGCAACAACCCATTAGTCTGCAAAGAGTTGGTCAATATTCCATACTTTCATGCAACAACCCATTAGTCTGCAAAGAGTTAGTCAATATTCCATACTTTCATGCAACAACCCATTAGTCTGCAAAGAGTTAGTCAATATTCCATACTTTCATGCAACAACCCATTAGTCTGCAAAGAGTTAGTCAATATTCCATACTTTCATGCAACAACCCATTAGTCTGCAAAGAGTTAGTCAATATTCCATACTTTCATGCAACAACCCATTAGTCTGCAAAGAGTTAGTCAATATTCCATACTTTCATGCAACAACCCATTAGTCTGCAAAGAGTTAGTCAATATTCCATACTTTCATGCAACAACCCATTAGTCTGCAAAGAGTTAGTCAATATTCCATACTTTCATGCAACAACCCATTAGTCTGCAAAGAGTTAGTCAATATTCCATACTTTCATGCAACAACCCATTAGTCTGCAAAGAGTTAGTCAATATTCCATACTTTCATGCAACAACCCATTAGTCTGCAAAGAGTTAGTCAATATTCCATACTTTCATGCAACAACCCATTAGTCTGCAAAGAGTTAGTCAATATTCCATACTTTCATGCAACAACCCATTAGTCTGCAAAGAGTTAGTCAATATTCCATACTTTCATGCAACAACCCATTAGTCTGCAAAGAGTTAGTCAATATTCCATACTTTCATGCAACAACCCATTAGTCTGCAAAGAGTTAGTCAATATTCCATACTTTCATGCAACAACCCATTAGTCTGCAAAGAGTTAGTCAATATTCCATACTTTCATGCAACAACCCATTAGTCTGCAAAGAGTTAGTCAATATTCCATACTTTCATGCAACAACCCATTAGTCTGCAAAGAGTTAGTCAATATTCCATACTTTCATGCAACAACCCATTAGTCTGCAAAGAGTTAGTCAATATTCCATACTTTCATGCAACAACCCATTAGTCTGCAAAGAGTTAGTCAATATTCTATACTTTCATGTATTCATTGTGTGCACCTGTAGGTGAGGAAGCAGCCTGGCATGCAGAACGTTGACCTCCTCGCCGGTGATGGAGGGAAGGATGATAACGGAGGAGGAGGAGGAGCAGGTGGTGGTGGTGGAGGTATCTGGAACTCTATCTCAAACTCCATCTCTGGCCTGACTGGAGGAGGAGGAGGAGGAGGAGGAACGAAAGAGGGTGCAGAGACCGGTAATGGAGACATGGAACAGCTCAACATATTTTCGTTGGCATCTGGTCATCTCTATGAAAGATTGCTCAGGTAAGGGTGCCTTTGTTGTTAAAGCAATTGGCACTTTATAAATGAAAGTTTATGATGTAGATGAGGATAATCATTGCCATCGTTACCAGTAAGGTAGTCAATATTACCATTTCATTTCTCTTATCATCTTCATCATCTTCATCATCATTTTCATCTTAATCTTCTTCATCATCATCATCTTCATCATCTTCATCTTCATCTTCATCTTCATCTTCAGCAACATCCTCATTATTATCATCATCATCATAATCTTCTTCATCTTGATTATCATCATCTTCATAATGTCCATCATCATCACCATTGTTGTTTTACTATTATTGTCAACATCATTGCTATTAGCCTAGCTGTGATCATCGTCAGTTGTGTTTGGTCAATCATCACTTTTGATGATAGGCTTCACATGGGTGCGGAAAATCTTTAACAGGGGGAATCATTGCATGCAAACATCTAGAGAAAGAGGCCACGAAAAAAAAAAAATTATTGTAGAGTTACATGGTTTGTACTTGTGCTGGAGAATGTTCAACCTTCCCATTTGATGTGATGTCATGTGATGTGTATTGTCATATGTTTTCTGCTAAGCTACTAAGCATACAAATATTATTCACCGCAACATCATTGGCTCACTTGTTTTTTTTTTCTTATATACCTATGCAGGATCATGATGCTGAGTGTACTGAAGCACACCAAGTCTCCTGTCAAGTTCTGGTTCCTTAAAAATTACCTTTCACCTTCATTCAAGGTAAATAGACTTTTACAAGACAAGACATGAATGTAGTCCGTAAGAAGGTTGTAGTCTTGTCTTTCAAGTAGATTTGATACAGCGCATAGTCCATTTGGCATATTTTTGTGAACATCCACTTCAACATATTTCCCCTAGACAACTACCGGTATGCCCTATTGGCAGCTCATAACATACATGTGTCTCTCAGGTAAAACTATTCAAACAATACCCCATCTGAGACTCTCCCTTTACCTGTCTTCAAGGAGAGGAGGCATGGAAGGGAAAGAGGAGGAGGGGGCCATGGAGTAGGATAATTATTGTAAGGGGTGAGGCAGCTAAGACATCCAGGGGATACAATTTGATTCAATTTAATAAACATTGCATTGATTATAATCTAAACAAATGTGATCATTCTTAATTTGTTTTAAAACAACTGATAACAAAAGTCGAAATTATAGCGTAACAAAGAAAATTGAGTGCAGATGTCAAAATTTCAATTACGAGGAATGGCAAAAATGAATGTACTACCACATGTCCCTTCTGGATTATGATACATATAATCATTATACAGGGGATAATGTCATTGAAGTGAAGTCCTGCTACTCCTGTGTGTGGCTTTTAACATTTTTGTTAAGTTATTTTAATATCAATTATCAATGCAGAAGTAATATTTGATGGATATGTATGTACTGAGACGAGTTAATTTAGACGTTAAAGCGTCTGCCTGTTCAACCAAAGAATGTGGTGTGTTAACGTGCCCCTCACTTTTTTCATAGACGCAAGCTATTTTTAGTGGAGAACACTTTTGTCCCTCGCTCAGATACGAAATTAAATGGAGGCCCCTTGCACGTTAAGAACCCATTGCACTATTCGTATAAGAGTAGGGGGAAACCTCGGTGTAATGGTACACCTGCATACCCCAACCAGGCCAAGTATACGTCATCTGCAAGAATCTTCAGTATTGAAGGAGGCAGATTATCTTGAAGAAGAAGAAGAGAAGAAGAAACCCAGGCATAGTGGTCCACTTGCACACTCCCATCAGTTATACCAGGAGAGACCTGAGGGTTTCAGTGATTCAGTTAGCTTTTTGCCTCCCAGGCACAGGTTACGCCAAATATTTAATAATACAGTCAAACCTGTCTATAGCGACTGCCCATGGGAAAAACAAAAAGTGGTCTTTGTAGACGGATGGTTTTTGTAGACAGGTACTAGTACATGTTTCAATGAGAAACCATTTTCATGGGAAACAAAAAATGTGGTCTTTGAGGACAGGTGGTCACTAAAGCAGGTTCGACTATAATGTAGTTAGCATGACTCTTACGATACCCATCCCTATTCGCGCATTTACCTTCATCCATTGATCCTTTTTTGTCTGCCTTTTGCCCACAGGAGATAATACCTGAAATGGCTAAGAAGTATGACTTTGAGTATGAATTGGTCCAGTACAAGTGGCCTCGATGGCTCCATCAGCAGACAGAAAAACAGAGGATGATATGGGGGTGAGTAACATCAAGGATTGCTATTTTTTCTATTTAGACAAGCAGTTTACAACTAAATAGTTCATATCCTTACCAAGTTTTGTAATTTTTGTATGTATGTGATAAATCGATTTTGTTTTGATTTGTATTTCTTGAGAATGCGACATATTAAATGCTTATATCTAAAAGTACATGTATTCAACAAAGGCCCTAATCCAATCAGTCCACCTTTCATTCTTGATTTGAAAAAACAAAAAATCACAACAAATTTACAAGGGGTTTTCATAATTTAATTGTCATAAACTGTACTTATAGAATGTAATCAATGCTCATTACCAGCACTGCAAACTAGAAACTATTTTACATTTAGATGAAAGGCAAGCATAGGTGAGAAAAATTATATGCACGTGCCAAAGGCCTGTCAAAGTTCTCTGGTCCTATCAAGTGGACAATAGGTTCTACAACATATGCTCCATATTGCTTTCCATGCACTGATCTAATTCCTAACTTAAAAACAGGACCTAATCCTATACCTGACCCTAACCCTAGCCCTATAATTTTTTTAATGCAATATAGTTTTGAACAAATGTTGGGGTGGCAACTATTGAATCCCCTTGACATCTTGTGACAACTTTGCTTTTTCTTTTTCTTTTATTTCCACAGGTATAAAATTCTTTTCCTAGATGTCTTGTTCCCGCTCAACATCAAGAAAATCATTTTTGTTGACGCTGATCAGATTGTAAGGGCAGACATGCAGGAACTGGCAGACTTTGACCTAAAGGGGGCGCCGTATGGCTACGTGCCGTTTTGTGACAGCAGAAAAGAAATGGACGGTTTCAGGTTTTGGAAATCTGGATACTGGGCCAGCCATTTAGCTGGTAGAAAATACCACATTAGGTCAGTTCTCATTTACATTCGGCAATACTACACCTGTTTTTTGTTCTTGTTGTTGTCGGGGGGGGGGGGGG
>BEXV01000982.1:47644-61405 GCA_003118195.1 Hemicentrotus pulcherrimus
TACACATAAATCATCAACACCAAGGTTTAACTTTGTACCATTGCTCATTCATACTTGTGATTCAAATTCATCACCTTACACAATTGCTTTAGTCTGTTCCCCTACAACTGCTTTACCAGGGCTACGCTCATATCTTACATAAATTATTTTATTGTTCAATCTATTTCATGATTAATCTTTATGTATCAACTACGAAGAACCCCAAGGCTGTTAATCAGAAATGTTAATAAGAGTTGTTGCTCTTCAGGCTGTCAAGATGATATCTTCTATCATTAGAATGATATGAATTTTAGTTAATGATTACTTTGCTAATACAGCATGTTTAAGACGTATATGAAGCCACTGGATGCATGCTTAAACAAATACCAATGGTTTTTCTGTATTTCTTTACTGCAAGTGCTGTATATGTGGTAGGTACATGAAGTTTCAAATGTCTTACAATCATTTTCTGTGTTGCTATTCTTTCTTTCAGTGCCTTATAATAATAATAATAACCTAGGCTTCTATAGCACATTTAATCTTCAGAGAAAATAACAATGTGCTCTACAATATTTAAACAACAATATTACCCATAACTACTTATTTTATGAACTAAAGAAATATCAAGATAAGGACAAGATTAACAATATCAATTCAGCTGCCAGACTAGTTTCCAAATTACCAAGGCAAGGGCACATCATTATGTATGGTAGATTTAGTAAAATCCCAAATGTTTTACAAAGTTTTCTTGTATTTTTATTCCCTCCACCACAGTGCCTTATATGTGGTAGATTTAGTGAAGTTCCGTAGAATAGCAGCTGGAGACCGTCTCAGAGGGCAGTACCAAGCACTCAGTCAAGACCCTAACAGTTTATCTAATTTAGATCAGGTAAGTAAACGTTGATAAGATTCATGCATTGGAGTTTCCCTCTGCAGTGTGTCTTACTTTACTTATGCCAGATTCGGTTGAAATAACGGTTCTAGGACACCTACCCCCAGATAACCACCCCCAGTCAACTACCTTCTAGGACAACTACGCCTTAGGGCAACCACCCTCTAGAATGACTACCCCCGGAACAACTACCCCCAGTACAAATACCCCCTAGGACATCTACCCCCGGACAACTATCCTAGGGAGTAGTCGTCCGGGGGGTTTAAAGTACATGTATGTAAAATCTCGGATTAGATAGAGTTCAGTCATGGGTCAGGTAGGGAATATACGATGATGACTTTTCCCTATGGAATGGTTCTTTTGAAGTTGGTTGGAGAGTTTGTGGAATACGTAAGACCGGTCAGTTGTAAAGGTGAAGTACACTTTTGGTGACTGTTAAACTCTGTTATTTGATGAGAAACCCTCCTAGAATGTCTTAAATGATTTCAATGTATGTACAATTTCAACAATTCGTTCCTGTTTTCACGAAGTGACGGTAGTGAGGGAAATCTGCACGGAACTTGTATGAGATTTTCATTCACTACCGTCACTTCGTGGAAATAGGGACGAATTATGATGTTTTAGTTCTATTATTGTTGATATGCTCCATCTATTTTCACTTGTTATTTGCAGGATCTACCTAATAACATGATACATCAAGTGGCTATACGATCGTTACCTCAAGAGTGGCTCTACTGTGAAACATGGTGCCATGAATCAGAGAAATCCAGAGCTAAGACAATAGACTTGGTGAGTTATAGGGTTCAAGTGATGGTGCCGTTGGGCTGCAGATGGCCCCTTTTCAAGAGATTTACTGAGTAGTGCTATACTGTGAATAATATGCATCTTAAAACGTCTGCTGTACATGGATTGGTCGGTTTTTGTAACATTTTGGCACCCAGTGAGATTTCTGAAGGTGCCCTCCTATAGCCTGACCATGCAGCATGTATTTCTTTAAAGCCCGTCTGTACTAGTTTGGCCAGGAGGGATTAGACCAACCAGCAAGGTCACTTGACAGGTGGCTATCTTATTAACTCAGCTCTCAATTAACATAAGAAAAAGAGGATCATGGGGGACCAACAGGCACCGATAAGGGGTTGTTTTCTAGAGAGAGAGAGCAAGTAACTACAAGTAGTACAGTGGGGCTTTAAATGTGAATACTGAGTAAGAATGTCTTCATTTGTGTAAGTTTGACAAGTAGTATTATCTCAGTTTTGGTATGCACAGGTTTCACTTCATGAGTGAGTTTACCCACAGTCTAAATTGTGTGAAATACATGTACATTTATGCTGTAGCAGCATCTCAAGGGCATGGTTTGGGAAGATCTAAGCAATTTTTAACAGGTTGAAAGTATGCATTGACATTTCATTTTCACCTTTATTTGATGAACAATGATTAATAATTTAAAATAAATAATGATTTTAATTATTCCCCAATCCCAAGGAGTGCTGTGGGAGGACCAAAGCAATTTTACTCTATGAAAGTTTGAATTGACATACCGGTAGTTTAATCATTACCTTTCTTAATATCTATGTGGAGGAGAAGTTGCCCATAGTATTTTTTACTTTTTATGCCTCCGCTACAAAGTAGCCGGAGGCATTATGTTTTCGGGTTGTCCGTCCGTCCGTACGTACGTACGTACGTACGTCCCGTTCTCGTGATCGCGTTTTCTCAAGAACCGATTGATTGATTCCAGCCAAACTTGGATCATGTTTGTATCTCACAGAGCCAATGAACTGATTAGATNAATGATTAATAATTTAAAATAAATAATGATTTTAATTATTATCCCATCCCAAGGAGCGATTTTACTCTTTGAAAGTTTGAATTGAAATATAATTAAATCATTACCTTTGTTGGTATCTTTGTATTTCAGTGCAATAATCCTCTTACAAAAGAACCCAAGCTTACAGCAGCAGTACGGATAGCCCCAGAATGGGTTGATTACGACAACGAAATCAAGAGTCTACTGGAGAGATTAGCAAACGCAAGCCAAGAAGAAGAAGAAGAAGAAAGTATAGAAGAAGAAGGTGAAACAAAAGGTAAGTAATCTTTACGTTCAAGACCATCACCTCTACCTACGCACCTCTGTTTACCGTTTGGAGATGGCAATCTAGCATTACATGTACATTGTGTCTCTTGAGTTTGAATGTGTGGAATTACATTTCATTAATGGGCATGAGAGGAGCAAAAATCATTGAAAATGTAAAAGCAACTCAGTGGGAGTACATATTGCGTTCTTTATAGATTTGGAGAAGAATGTGTGTCTACACCTGTATATTGGCAATAAAGAGTGGAATGTATATTGTCTTCTTGTAGAAAGTAGCATTTTGTTAATATATACATCAATATATCATATATTATGTCATTAAGAATATTAAAGTGGTTTAAATTCTAGTAGTCGAAGCTTATCCATTCAGATATTAATTGCTGTTTCAGTATATCTATATAATATCTTTAATTGCTATTCATACTGCTTGTCTTATGTTTATTATTTTCTTTGAAAAATCCTCTTGAAACTTGGATTAGTGTCAATGGGGGCAGCAGTTATTGCAGAATATGATCTGCCTCTCACCTCTTGCATGTACAGGTATCTTTCATGAACATGTTCCCTCTCTTTCTTTTTTCTTTCTCACAGATGAGCATAAACACACAGACTTATGATGAAAGTTTTACGTAGTCACAACTCAAATATCTTCAAAGGTGAAAGGGGGATGGTCCCTAGACTGAGCTGGGACTGGAGCTGAGAGCAAGATTGTCATTGCAGGCTCTGGACATTCTGGCCTGAATTCACAAAGGAGGTTTAAATTTAACCCATGGTTTAAATCATAAATAAAATAAACCAAGGTTAAAAATTAGCACAAAATAAGCGAAACACAGACAGAGGTCCAATATTAGAAGCGAGCAAGGCAAGATAAGCTTATTTAGAACTAATTTTTAAACCATGGGTTAAGTAAATGAGGGTTTAAACCATGGGTTAAATTAAAAATCCTTTGTGAATACGGGCCTATAGGGCTCTTCAAATTAGACAAATAAGAGTCCATGCTTAGGGGGAGATGACGATTAGCTATGTATTTATTAAACTATGTTAGAAAAATTGCAGTCTTTAGTTAAAAGCTGCCTGATCCTCTTTATATCAGTGCATTTTGGTTCCTGGGAGCTAGAACAGCTTTACATGTATCTAAGATCATTTTCCTGATAAGTAATGCCCTTAGCATTCTTGGTAATGCCCTAATGGCTCTTTGCAGGGGATATGGAGATTAGAAAGACAATCTCAAGCTGCATTGTATTTGATAGACTGTAAGTTTGGAAAGCCCTCAATTGTTCAAAGGCAGCCAACAAACTTGCTCCTCATAAAGCGCTTGCTAACAATGTGAGAACGGCCTGAGCTGAAAGAAAGATTATAATGGACTTTTTCATGTCATCTATGTCACCGTTGTCATATCTTCAAAATCATCACCATCATCAACATTCTCATCATCGTCTTGGCGTCGGTCATTATTGCATAGGTAGTCAACAATTTGGTGTCTAAAACCATATACAGACAGTTTTTTTCTGCAATAAGAAATCAAGCAACTTAGTTCTGATCATGTAAATTTACCAGTAGAGTATTTCGTTGGATTATCTTTATGAAGTTAATCTAGAACCAAAGCAATATGGTATTGATATATATGAACCTTTTAACAACTTAAAGCGTATTCTTACTTGTAAGGTGCTACAACTTTGGTATTATGGTGAATGAATTTTGAGATCAGTGAATAAAAATATTTTTTTAGCTCAATATAGTTGAAACACAGGCAGCGTATACGGTCAAAGGTCAACGTGGAGCTCAAAATAGTTCCCAACCACGTACAATCTCTATGGGAGGGAACCTCATGTTCTTGGCTCTTAAAGAGTTTGACCTCTAAACATGAACTGTATCTGTCCTACATTGCAGCTATGCTACTGTATCTTAGGGGAAATGCGCATTCTTGAATTAAGCATTTTAGGAGTGATTGGATCTAGTGTAAGGACAGTCCCCCTTTTCAGATTTTGTTTGTTTGTTTGTCGGGGAATGGTTGTACATCGGTTGTACATAGTGGAAAATAAATTTATATTGTCATTCTGAGTACATTCGTATGTGTAAAAGTACAGTATATGTAGGTTTATATTTGCTTCCAGTATACAGAACAGAGGGAATACTCCCCAGCATTGCAAGTCAGTCGAGCCATGTTTACAGAAATCATAAGCTGATTGATTTTTTGTTAAAAGAATACCATCGTTTCTTTACATGAATAATGATGGTCTATTGTTCAGAAAAAAAGATTAAATTTGCTCTTCAAGCATTAATAATATAGTCCCTATTTTCACGAGGTGACGGTAGTGAGGACAATCGACAAGCAAATTGTATGCGATTTTCCTCACTACAATCACTTCGTGAAAATAGGGACGATATTCTGAACCTGAAGTCGGAAGTACTAATATAAAGACATCAATATTTCCTTTTTTTCTTTTACAGAATAGTGAAGTGTGAAATACAATGTACATGTGAGCTTGATTCAGGGAACTCTTAGTTGTTTGATTCAGCAAATATCGTCCATTTTAGTGAAAGTCTTATTTCAGATCATTTTCTTATATTTGTACATGTATGTCATATTTGGAAGAAAGAGAGAAAAGAAAGGGTCTTCGTTATATCAGTAATTTTGTTATGCATAATAAATCATGTGGTCATTGCAATGGTGATAGCCTCTATTAAAGGTTAATATGATGTCCCAAGTGGATGCTGATGTATATGTAATATAGTTCCTGTATTTGTTTATTTATTGAAATACATAAATATACTCCATGAAACATTGGAGTAGTCACCCGAAGAATCAAAAGTGTTTTTAATTGATGCAAAATTCATATCACTGCGAAGGGGAAGCCTTACTGTTCAAAGATAACAACTTCCCTCTTCAAAATATATTTGGGGCCCGCAGTAATCATCTCTCAAAACCAGATTTTCTGCCTTCAGCGGTCTTTGGTAGAGCGTCACGGTTTGTGATGTCACATGCGAGACACAGCTAGCCACATAGCATTTTATGCCTTTCCATGATATCAATATGATTTGTCAGCAAAATATTCAGGTTTTTCAAGAGAAAATCTTTCCATCCATATATAATTTGTCCAAAATTGTCGGTTGTCATGAATTTTCTTCCGATGACTACTTTAAGTTCTAAATTATACAATTTTGTTTAGGGGTAGATATGCCTCATTGTTTATTAATTATCCTAGATAAAACCGAAGCCGGAAATGTTAAGATTACACGATATATGTTTGTTGCACATGTAGCAGTCTCTCTCAACAGCTTCAGTTTTTGATCAGAGGTCTGTTCATCCTGGAATCAATTGTCTCTAATAGTATTCAAGTTTAATGCAGCTTGAAAATTATTGCTCCAATTATGATTTTATTTGTTGAGAGCTGGAAGGGCATGAACTCTGTTGTTAAAGGCCTTCAGTACTAGTGTAAAGGAGAGATTAGACCACTCTGCAAGGTCACTCGACAGGTGGTTATCTCATCAACTCAGCTCTCAAATAACATAAGAAAAAGGGGATCATGGTGGACCAATGGTCACCGATTAGGCATTGTTTGTTATATAGAGGGCACAAGTCTCTACAAGTAGTGCAGTGTGGCTTTAAATGATACGAGTTAATGCCTTTCTGGCTCTGGCAGATAACACAGAAGCTCACAGCATACACCAGGGGCCCGTTTCATAAAACTTGTTATCTATAACAACTGCTAAATTTCTATAACAAATTTGCTCTCGGCCAATCAGAGGCCATGATTTCAGTAGCTTATAACAGAAGCTTGTAACTTGTTATTGATATCAAGTTTTATGAAACAGGGCCCAGTTCTCATGTAATACATCATCGACCTTTCCCTAGTGGCTTCCAGATGATTCCGTCACAATTTAATCGCTTGACCAGGGGGGTGTTTCACAAAGATCCTAAGTTGAACTTATCTCTACATTGGACTTGACCATTAGGCTATGGAAAGCCGTTATAGTATCCTTGAAAATATTTTGTAAAAGTTATTTCAAAAGGCATAAAATGTTGATTCATATTTTCTATTATAATGGGAGATTTCATGTTCTTAATGTTGAATTTATGAAAAATCTAAAATACTTGAATTTTCGCTTTTGAATATATTTTATTATAAGGCTACAAAGGGCTATCCGTAATATTTAAGTCCAACTTAGAGTTAAGTTCGACTTAGAATCTTTGTGAAACACCCCCATGATCTCGACTTTATATTTGAGGGATCGTTAATTTGGACTTTGTGTTTTAAAAATGTAACTAAAATTGCAGTAGCTGATATGCACAAATAATTTCAAGGCAGAGTACAGACATACCGGTACATGTGAAATTTCAATTGACGTTATTGAATGCTATCATGTGAATTGTACAATTGCATTAAAATAAAAGTTATTAAATATGATTATATTTCTCAAATTCTTGATTGCACTTGCCCTTTGATTTGCATAATATTTTGACATAAATGATTGGCATGGTGATCGTAAGAATATATAAAATAATCCTAAAAATATATCATATACAATATAATATCGAGATTATTATGAACAAATTCGAATCTAACTATTGTAACAAGATATTATACATGTAATATAAATATCAGGCTGTTGATACAAAGCTTGGAATTATGGAAATTATTGGAAAGATATCATTTGCAAATTTACAAATTAATAATTTTTTGGAAGAAAAAAAAGAGCCATGATCAAGACGAATTGCTATTTGCCTTCTTTATTTTTATAAATTCGGATTAAAGTTCTCTGCATGAGCCTTTTTATTTTGTTTTGTTCTCCCTATCACTCACAGAAATGAACTAAATTAATTGAGAAAAGGAGGGGGCCATTTAGTCGGAGATTTGTTGTTGTTGACAATGCATTCATGCTTTATTTAATGGATGATAACTCTAAAATTGATTCACTTCTCATTTAGCTGGACAGAGTTTTAACATTTAAATCTTGCTGTACCTCATTATTTCAAGTTAAGTATAATTTCAACAATAATAACGATATACATTTTTAACGGACAACTCGAAGGGGATGTATTTATATTGCCTCGTGAAGCACAAACGGAGCACGGAACAACTTTCATTTTTAAACGAGAACACGGCAAAAGTGTGCCAAGAAATAATGCTCCTCAATGGCGCTGAGGTATCAAAGATGTATAGGAAACCGGTATGGAAAAGTACCGACGAAATCGCTAAACACCTCCCACACTCGACGACATCCTCGGCGACGGTTTGACCATGGTACATCGACCACGCATCCATTGGCTGTTTTTGATCTCCTGGACCCCTGGTCGTTGACGTGGGTCATATGTCAGGATGGAGCGGAGCAGGCGCTGGACTTCGATACAGACCAGACGACGTCGCGAGAAGTTGAGACGGCTGTTGAGCATGTCTTCGAGCGCCTGCTTGATGTTGCTGTCGTCGAACGGCATCCGACCTGTAACCTGTACCGCAATAAAGACGGGATTGGTTTTCAGAAAATTCTGTTTGATATAGTGTTTACAATATTCTATAAAGGCTTTATAGGAGCGTTAAAGAAAAATCCGAGGATTTTTTTATTCTAATGCCAAATTTTCTAGCGGCACACAATTAATGTTAGGTATTAGGCTATCAGGTACTCCTCATGCAAAACTGGATTGTCAAAAATGTATTGTTGATTTTAATATAATTACTACTGTTGTGACAAGTTAAAAAATGCTAGGAGCCCTTACCGATTTTTAAGAAAAAGAAAATCCGTAAGATATTATGTCGTTTTGTATATACCATGTGACTGATTACAAAAGCGTCATATTGATGGTGGTATTTGTAGAAACTGTATTTACGATGTAAGTGTTTTTAGAAGATAATTTAATGGTTATTCAACAAATTCTTCTATTATCTCGCCAATAGAATATCTCACCATGATATAGAGCACAATCCCCAAGCTCCAAATATCAGCCCAGTTGGGATCGTAAGGAATTGCTTGCAGAATCTCCGGTGATGCATAGGCAGCGCTCCCGCAGAACGTCGAACATGGTTTAAAAGCCTCGCTCCACTCCCGTGCAAATCCGAAATCTGTGATTTTAGCCGTAATGCCGGTCGGTCCCCAATCCAAGAGGATGTTCTCGCACTTCAGATCCCTGTGGTAAACGCCATGGAAATGGAGATGCTCTACAGCCGACAGGATTTGGCTGAAGACAGTTCGCGCTTCTGAATCGCGTAGCGCGTTTTTCTTCTGAACATACTCTAGGAGATCACCATGCCTGGCCAACTCCATGATGAGAAAAATGACGCCGTTGCTTTCGAACATCTCCAAGAGTTCTATGATGTGCGGATGACGCATGTTTTGCACAATTTTGAGCTCTCGAGGAAGGAATTTCTGCTGGAAGCGGGCGTTGAGGCGAGAACGAGACACGATCTTAATGGCCACACGGCTTTTTTCGCTGTAGCTGTAAGCTCGTCTCACTTTGGCGTAGGTGCCCTCTCCAAGTTTCCCTTTGAACACATTAAAGATATGATCGGAAACATTTTGAAGAAACCAACATTCAATTTCAATATCGTGTTGTATTGCTTTAAGAAATCATTATGAAAGAAACCCGACATTGTCATAATGTTCGCGTATTGAGATAGGTGATGCCCTAATTCAATGAAATTGCCACTGTTGAGTTTTAAGGCCTTTGCTCTAGACGATATTTATCTCCGAGAAGAAAAAAAAACGTTCTTTCTGTTCTACCTCGGTAGAAACTGAAAAATTATTACCTTGGGATTACTGGAAGGTTCATGATGGATTTCTCACAGTAAGGTTTTAAATAATCGTGTGATTATCGAGTAAATTATCCGTTAAACTCTCATGAAGGCCAGGGGGTTCATTCATTTTGTCATTCATTTATTTATTTGATATGATAAAATCTCCATTTAGCATGCAGCCGCCCTGGTTTACAGGCAAAGGGGCCGTGAAACATAATTTGTATCCAAATAAATATGACATACAAATGAAAATAATCAAATAATACACAGAACAAAAATTGATGCTTGGTATTACAGTAAAATATTCTATTGATAAAAAAAAGTACAAAGTGTGAAATATATTACGAATGATGCAAAACAAAGTAGGTTACCCTTTAGCTCGATGTGTATTTAAACTTGTGCACCTATTCGTTATTATACAATTTTATCTATAAGAGAAAGGCTTACCTTCTAAGATGTAGCCGCGAGCCTTGAGGGTCTTAGCCGTCGAGTTGACATCATCTTCTGTTGGAAATTGAGGTGGTTTGGAAGACTTCCTCCGACTACTTTCGTGCGGTTTCGTTTTGGCATCCTTTTTACTGGTAGAGTCTTTATCCGACGTTTTGCTTGATTTCTCGGTGGCCGATTTTCCTCCAGGCTTCTCAATATAACGGGATTTAGTATGAACTTCTTTTGTTTGAGAGTGCACAGCAGACTTTTTGTCGATAATATTAATCTTCGTTATCGTGCTGTCCCCTTTTGGTTTGTTTACTTGCGGCCCTTTAGAAGGGCGTGTCGCTTTGGGTTTCGTTGACTGTGGCGACGGGGTTGGGCGATGTCGGGTGGCCGAACGCACTTCCTCTTGATCTCGAGAACGATATGTCTTTCCCGACAGCGCTTTGTGTTTCAAACTACCTGTTCCCAACGTTGGAATAAAATTAACAACCTTAGCTACATCTTTATTGTCCGGTCGACGTAAATTGAAGTTCACAGCTCTAGTGTCACTCTGTGTCGATAGTTGTGTTAAATCCCTCGGTTTTTGAAAGACTTTTATGTTTATAGATTTCTGGCATTTGTTTGTGTCGTTCGGACTTTTAGTGAAAGAACAGATTTTTGTTAATGTTCCACCTTCAGGGTGACGTTTCTGTTCCACCGTAATCAGATCAGATGTAGCTGAAAACTCCTGGTGGTGCTCATGATGTTCCATAATGTAACTGCTTTTCAATTTTCTTTTCCATTATTTTGAATTAACCCGTTGCTCTTCTACTTTTTATTTGATTTATCAAACTGTTATCGGCTAATCAACCTCGATGATAATAATTGTGGGAGTACTATTAGGATAACTATGCACTTCGTTTTTTTTTGTTGCTCCAGTTACGTACGTACGCGCGTATTATTTGTGATTGCGTAAATTGTATTTCAGTCAGTCATTGTCACGTCAGAGTGCGCTTACTTTTACTTGTCTCGTATTGAAAACCAGGCAATTCGGTAAATTATTATTGAGGCATATTCCTTTATTGTGCAAGTGAGAAAATTTAAAATATGACTTGGGAACGATGCCATTCACTTTGTAGGTTGCTTTGTAGTAATAAGAAGTCTGTAACAATCGAATTGGATCCCCTCTATACCAAAATGGATAAAGACCTCAAACGTAAAAAACATCAAAGAATTAGATACAAATCACTTATTGGGGGGAGGGGAGGGGGTGGGGGGGGGGGGCAAATCTTCCTTTTGCCCGGGCTGAAAAAGCATTGAATGACATTATGTTTGATGGATAAAACAATAGCTTATTCAATGTCCTTCGTGAAGACTACTTCGCATAATAATGTTCACTTTGTATCGATCGATTAACATGTATACTTTTAGTGAAATCAAAAGGGGATGAACATCAGTCATATTTTTTTTTTTAGAGATAAACAAGGGAAAAAGAAAAGGAAAAACAGAAAACCTGACTTGCACGAGCTGGGTATTGATCCCGATAACTTTCAATAACGAGACGATCACCTATCGCCTAGACTGCACTGTGCGTCACTGCAAATCTCTCATTATTTTCTTGTTTTAGATGACGGAATCAGAGCGACGTAGATTTATTTTGAACAAAATTATGTATTTTGATATTCATTGTAATGGCAAAGAGACACTTGTTATTTCAATGTTTTGGTTCAACTAGGAATGTAAGGACAAACAAAGGAAAAACGTCTTTGAAGTTTTAAGAAAAGTGATTTGGATAGTAATTTAGGAGGATATTGTATCACAGAGACAACCCCGAATACCCCCTTACAAAACCCCCACTACCTCCCAGAAAACAACTATGCACAAATTCCATTTACTTGCATCAAGCTGCGGTGTAACACGGTATCAATTGGGGAAGTTGATCGATTGAAGAATTGTACGAAATTACGGTTTTACTGAAACTGTTAATCTCGGACAATTATTCACTTTTAGATTTTTCTGAGGTTAGTTTTGTTATTCCTTCTCATTGAATATAACTCATTAATATCCCCTACAAATAACTCTAAAATCAAATATGATGTAAATAGAGAATGATTTGATTGTCGATGTCATAATTTAAGCTGGTTCTAATTTGAAAATAAGCGTTTGTATATTAACAAAAAAAAACAAACAAACAAACAAACACCCACACACACACACACACGCAGCCTCAGAGAATAGAAAGTGCGTGAGTAGAGTATCTTGAAGCAAAAACGTTTTAACCTTGCTTAAACACGTTAGCATTCAAGATTTCACCCAAACTTAAAACCAATCACAAGCCCAGTACTAAGTTACGTGTGTCGCGCGTTTGTGACGTGAGCAAAACAACAGTCATGTGATCGTGAGCTGTAGACTCATCACGTGATTGTGCTATCTTGGTCCGTCCTTATGACCGACCCTGCCTTACTTTTGGGGACTAGTCTATATTGTCCTTTTGGCTTCTAATTCTCTAACTACTGTGAGTGGGACCTGTCGTCAAGACTCTACATGTCAAGTCAAGATGTTTCTATTCGCGTCTGTGTAAGTAATGAATAACTTGAACTAGATCTAGATCTAGACCTCTAAAAAAAAAAAAACACACATTTTAAAGCCCATGGGCATGCATGGCCATGTCAAATGGCGTTTCACTGTCCAGTGCCATCGAGCCGCCGCGTCGAGGCTGAGCCTGAGCCTAAGGCCGGCCGGTCCGTGGGCGTGGCATGGATAAGCCTAGACAGAAATAAACGTCTGGTATGGGTCATTCTTTAATAAAACCGACATTTGTAAACATTGGCGGTCAGAGGAGCCAGATCAATCTCAAAGTTTGGACTGAAAAATAATTTTACTTTTTAGCGGATTTGTATCCGATGCATTTATTCATTTGATATTGACTAGTCTAGATCTAGATCTAGATCTAGATCTAGATATCTAGATGAAATATCTAGGTCTAGATCAAGATCTAGGCTAATAATGATTTTCTTCGTCGAAATTGAGCTCAGTGTTGAAATTCTTGCAGCCATATTTTAAACAGTTGGTGTCATTGTGAATGAATGACGTTATCTTCCTTAATGCGCACTAACACTAACAGATTTAGACATCAAAGTTTGCACAGGAGACCCTATGCTATGGTTGGCTTCTGTCTCTAAAGAGAAGAGCCGACCTTATACCCAAATAAGTGGCTAACAAACGAAAGAGACAGAAATTTGTTGGTCTAGGATAGGCATAGCCAGGCATAGATTTAGATGTAGATAAAAAACTTCAGTCTCTGATATTGACAGTTGTTCTGCTGAGATTGCATCTGGCTCCTCTGACTGCCAATGTTGACTAATGTCAGTTTTTTAAAAGAATAACCCATATCAGACGGTTATTTTTGTCTAAGCCAGGCATAACTTAAACTTTTAACCAAAATCAAAGCAAGTAATCTAGCCTGTGTGTGTTTGTATGTGTGTGTAATTGGGTTTTTACAGACATGATGTATCAATCAGATATGATTATTTACATGTACATGTACGTCTTGGAAAAGACCTTTAATGTCACTATTCAAAAGACGTGACTCAGTTTTGAACCTGGGTTGCATGAGCAAGTTTGTAGGCAAAGACAAAGAGCTGACCAAGTGAATGTGC
>BEXV01000982.1:61420-85363 GCA_003118195.1 Hemicentrotus pulcherrimus
ATGGTAAGATTTTGCCCTGATTTGGCTGAGCCACTGTGTTGCACGTATTACCTTCATTGTACATGACCCCAATTCTGTACGTATTACGTACGATCGTACGCGCGCCGTCAAGAACATCAATATTCATGAATTGACACGACGTCACTGATATGCATATTCATTGACCTCCTTGTAGATGTGCCCGATTAGAGGCTACCCCTCTGACTGCCAATGTTGACTAATGTCAGTTTTTTAAAAGAATAACCCATACCAGACGGTTATTTCTGTCTAAGCCAGGCATAACTTAAACTTTTAACCAAAATCAAAGCAAGTAATCTAGCCTTTGTGTGTGTATGTGTGTGTAATTGGGTTTTTACAGATATGATGTATCAATCAGATATGATTATTTACATGTACATGTACGTCTTGGAAAAGACCTTTAATGTCACTATTCAAAAGACGTGACTCAGTTTTGAACCTGGGTTGCATGAGCAAGTTTGTAGGCAAAGACAAAGAGCTGACCAAGTGAATGTGCTGCTAGACCACACCAACTTTTTTGTGCTGCTAGACCACACCAACTCCCATCTCCCTAGTCACTCTAGGTTTAGCCCAGGGCCCAGCCTTAGACTCTTACTCTAGTCTTATAATCTAGATAGTGAAAAGTCTTGGTCTTGAATCTAATTTTTGATAATAATAATGATAATAATATTTAATTTTTATATAGCGCTTAATACAAATGTGAAATGATATTAAGAAATTTGCTGAATTAAAAGACAAGACAAAATAGTACAAAATTCATCCAAAGTTTCAAGAAATGAATGATGTAGATCTATATGTTTTGTCATATTGACAAGTATGCACTATTAAGTAAACTAACTTCAAGATTCAGTATGATCCTTCATTTCGGTACCATGAATTCTGATTATTAAAGCTCCTATTCTTCACTCAATTCAATTTCATTTCAGATTTCTTCTTGCAAATGTGTTCATCAGAGCTGAAATATTGCCCCTGTGGTCTACATCTCTACTAGATGGCATGAGTAATGAAACAGTTTCACTTAGGTACTTGGGACCTGCACCAAGACTCTTGTCAAATTGTGAAGGAACTGCTCAGATGTATCTCCAGTAAGTACACAGAACGTTGACCATACATTATTTTGCCCCTGCAACAATTGCTCTGTGCTTTATTTTGTCAAAGGTACAGAGTTATGCAATTTAGTTTTAGTGTAAGAGTAAAGGGTTAAGTTTAGTGTTGAGTCCAAGGTTGAAGCTAAGAAAATACTGCAGAGCAATTGTCATCAAAGCAAGTGTTATGACCTTACAGAAAATGAAGCCCTGTAGCAAGATTTAGCAAGATGGGACAAAAACCACAAAAATTGCTGCTGGCCTTACACTTCTATAATTGTTACGATATTGCACATACTTTAGTGAGAGATGTCAGCGTATCTGCCGTAGTTTACAGGAGGGATTAGAGCGCCCTGCAAGGTCACTGGACAGGTGGTTATCTCATCAACTCAGCTCTCAGTTAACATAAGAAAAAGAGGATCATGGGGGACCAATGGNTTCATTTAGCCTTGAAGAACAGCAAGATTAAAAGAATCACTGAGAATAGAAACTTCATATCTCATTTAAATATTATACTATCTGAACTTTTTGATTATATTGCATTTTTGTTGTTGATTTGAGTAAAGATTGTGAGTATTATCTTGTTCTGCTGGATAGCTTTAATACAAGGCGGTATGACTCTGTTGCAGACCCAGTTTTTATACAAACATGAAGTAGAAAAGAAAAAAAAGAGAATAAGAACTTCATATCTTCATTAGATAGCGTATCAACAGAATGTCTCACTGATAACTACCATTTTGCATTCATGAATATAATATCATTTCAAATTAAACATGATGCCTGCATGTAACAGATCTTCTCCTAACTTAGAGAGTTGCATAGTTGGAATTTATCAAAGAGCTGATCTATCTGGACAATTGGTCATTGTTTTTAAACAATTAATGTAGCCTAATGATTCATTATTAATCACCATTTCCACTGCTTCGTACATGTACCATATCACATACATTCAATCACACTTTACCAGCATGAATTTGTTGACATCCTCAGATTGTCCTTTGTTACTTTTAATTATATTTCTTTTATTTTCATGTTTCTTTTCTCTTTTTTCTTCTTTCAGTGAGTTTGCCTACCTGTCTCAAAATGGATTTGTGACACCTATGGCTCCCATGAGAATCCCTTCCAATCTACTTCATGTAATTAATTTATTTTCTGTTCTTCTTTCAGCAGTTCTAGTAGTTATTCAAAATTCTGCATCTTACTCAATCTTGTTTAAAGTGAATGTGTCCTTCGCTGCACTGAAATGCCAGATTTTAACAATTTTAGTGCTGTTTACTGTTTCAAATTGCCTTATTCTTTGTAATAGTTTTTGTATCATGATAAAGAATGAAAACCTATTAATGTACTTTGAACTGTTCGGCAGAATCCAAGAAAAATCTGCTGATATCTATGTGTGCATGTTCATTTCAAACATTACCTTGTGACATTGGACAGCTTCTGGTATGGCTCTAGGACACATGCTTCTGTGACAATTGCTCTATAGTTAAATTTGACACTTGAAGAGTTTAATTCCAAAAGGAGCTAAATCCACTTTTGATGAAAATGGAGTCATTGATATTAGAACATTGCTTACTTCAGAGCCTGTCTTTCAACAAAAGTATTTACCTAAATTTGGCGACCTATAATGAAGATATGCACCTTCTAATATCCCTTTTCCATAGACGTCTGTCCAAAATCTGGTAAACAAATTCTTTTTTCTCTGAAGTTACAAAAATGGATTTAGCTCCTTTTGGAATAAAACTCGTCACTTATCAAATTCCAAACTTCCACCCTGAACCCAGCACCATACCTAGCCCTAACCCTGACTGTAAACATTGCATAAAACCCAACTGAAACCCGTTCTTATGTCTTTGCAAAATATAGCCTAGAGAAAATGCCACATAATTAATTTTGGATCATCTCTAGTAGTATGTACATTCCTAATGAACATTGACATAGGAGGAGGCAAGATGGCTCAGTCGGTTAAGTGTTTGTCTGTCATACCAAATATTTTCAGTTCAAATCCAACCATGATGGCTGACTGAAGCCTGCGTTGTGTTTTAATGTGCCCCTCCCCTGTTTCATAGATGCAGGCTTTGTTACAGTAGAAAACAATCCACTGTTAGATATGATGGTAAATAAAGGTCCCGTGTTGAGGAGAGTCTCCACATTTGCTGGTGAAGAACCCGGGCAATATGACCGGTGTACTAGCTCACCTGCACATCCCTAAACAGTTATACTGAGAGAGTGGGATGAGAGACACGAGGGATATAGTGATTCAGTTAACTTTTCGCCTTCAAAGCACAGGTGACGCAAGATCCTCAATAGAAATAATAACGATAAAACATACTTGCTCCCATTACAGGTCGATGATCCCGTGGTCAAAGCTGCTGTAGTAAGATCGGAGAGTATAGCCCTTCTGATCAACAGCTCAGTCTTTATATACACCCTTCAGACCGGCGAGTACCACAAAGTGAATGCTTCAGACGGTTACAGAGTTACAGCATTGGAGTTTTCCCAGTACTGTTGCAAACATTCTTGGTGTGAGGTGAACTTATACTAGATGGTTTAATTTCTGAAATGTGTTTTAGAATGCTCTGGTAGTGCACTATTTGGTCTATTTTCTTTTTTGCATTATTAGACTGAACATCTGTATTCATGAAATGCCTGTGTAGTGTAATGTTTATGTAGTAGAAGTTGTAGTAGTAGTAGTAGTAGTAGTAGAAGAATGGTTTTATTAGAACAACTGCAAAATGGTAGCTGAAAGCTAAATTACATTCCAAGTTTTACAAGCTCAGTTTTAAAAAGCATTTCAACAAAACTTATAGGCCTTATATCAAGGACAAGGCATTTTTTCTAAAATGCATATTGTTCAATTTGTATATTTAAATACTTCTATTTGTATATATTCTTGTGACCTGGCAAGTGATATTTAATATAACTACTCTTTAGATGTTTATCAAGTTATGAAATAATATGAATTTCACTTTAGACATTGTTAAATTAAAAAGAGCAATTTTTGGATTATCATTGCTAGTACTATGAGCTGAGAGATTCAGTAAAAAAGACTTTTAGTGCAAAGATTTCATGTCATATGGTAAAGACCAGTTTTGGAAACGCCCCAATTTCAAAAAATGAAATGGAAGCTCTTATTACCAATCATGTGAAAGAATATGTTTTGAATAATACATGATGATAAAATATTTGCCGGGAAACTGCCTACTAACTGATATATTTGGTAAATTAGTTTATCTATTGGGATGTGAGAGATAAAAATGCATGTGTTGCACATGCGTAGTCCCATATACATCTTTCTGTGTACAGTGCTTGTAACTGTAAGAAGACTGGGCCAAATTTCTTATCACTTTGATGATTCCAGAACCTTGCAGTACATCTATGCTAGGTGATCAACCTTTTCTGATCGATTTCACGACGTTTCTTTCACAATGCAATTGAATGACCATAACTGGTCTTTATCTTTAACTTTGTTTGGATGGTATGTAATAACGCCTATCTGGCTCTAAAGAGACAATGTTTATAATACTTGGTGCTGACATGTTAAATATCTGTTCATATATGTTGACTCCTATGGAAACATTTCTTTCATTTCTTTCTTTCATAGGCCTGGAGTGATGCAGTTGTTGCAGTTGGGGAGTTGGATGTTCCAGGAGGCGGTATAATCAACAAGATATTTGTTTTAGAGAAAGGAGAAATTGAATTCCGTGGAACACCATTGCCAGATGATGTAACAGTAAGTCATTCCTCAGATCACTGGCATGTCCAGAAAGTGATGCAAGGGGGTGGGGAGGGGGGATTCTTTTGAAGGGAGAAGTAATTTAAAAAATAGCATGATTGTTGAGAGTATATTATTGTTGCTGTTGTCTGATAATTTGTGAAATAAAAAGTTGTTGGAATCCTTAAAAGTGACAACTTGAAATGGATTAAGTTAAACTCTTTTTTTTCTTTGCCTGAAATTTCTTACTTTGATCTACCAAAATATAATGCAGATATTCAATATCACAACTGCATAGTACCGGTCAGGCTTTTAGAAGCGTTTACACTACTCGGATGTCTTTTAGAAAAGAAAAAAAACCAAAAAATAATGATGCTTTAGTTTTATAAATAATCAATGAACACAATTCTTGTTTGACATACATATTAAAGTAAAACTTTTGTACACAGTAAAAAAAAATCTTTAATTGATAATGATAATAACAATATTCAGCTTTTATGTATTGCTTAATACATCTTGGACGTCTCTAAGCACTTTACAGATATACTATCACCCCAGTCATTGGATTTAGTGCTTGCCCGCACACACTGTGTGCACAATCTCCACTCCCTGGGAGCATTCCAGCCAGTCGTTAATTGACGCTCAAAAACCGCTTGACCAACAATGTATAGTTCTGTGACTATAATGTCTCCATCCCCCTTTGTCATATCTATTTCTTCAGGATCAGGAACTGTTGGCTGCTTTTCCTCTCTTACCATGGCACTCTGTGGCCCTTCTGTTACTGAAAGACCATCAGGATGACCACACCCAAAAAGCTGTCTTCCACTACCTTCATATACCTTTTAAAGGTAAAAGTCACTACAATCAAAGTCTAAAAGAAATGTTTAACTATCATACATATGCATCAGTCAGGGCATTAGAATACAAATTACAAATTGTAATACTGGGGGAAAAAAGAAGAACATTAATCCACAGATTCAGGTATAATTCTTGTCCAAAGATCGAGATACATTAATCTTGATCTAAGGAGACACGAACGAACATTTTTTTTTCCTTTCATGTGGATACGCCCCTCGGCCCCTTTTACAGGAAGACATCCTGAGCAGACGGACAGCCACACTGTCTCCTCCATGAGGGCTAATGTTTACTCTCACCATGGCAACGACCTCAATGTCATCCATCTCACCAACAAATTTGGAGAGTTCCTGATGTGGGGCCCACATGAGCTTTTCATCTCAAAGGATGCAGGTACTTTGCTTGTATTTTTGCATTATACAAGCAACTTTTATAGACTGTTAATGTCTCTCTCAAGTGCTTGCTTTTACATACAGATACAAATAAACCAAGTCGCCTACGTGAAAGTTAATGTCATTTAATGCAGACATAGCATATGAAGCCAGGAAAATATCATTTAATCAATGTGGAAATATTAACAAACATGTAGAATTACATGAGATCAGGAGCATTTTTTTTTTGGTGGAGCTTAGCAGGTCTAAGAAACTTGTTTTGAAAATATTTGTAAAGCAGTGAAATATATTTAGATGCTTGAATAACAAAATATGAGTTGTATGCAGCCCTGCACATCAAAGGTACTACATGTATGTCCTATTTGCAGGCCCCCAAAAATGAAAAGGTTAAGTTCCAACGGCATTTGAAAGATGATACTAATTCATTTTGTTGGCCTGCAAATGGGACATAGTACCTTTAAAAGGATGAATATTTTTGATAATGGTATTCAGGAAAGCCTAAAGCTGTGAGTTCTTGCTTTCTGTAGGCCAGTCCGTGTTTAGAGCTAGTGAAGAGATCACAGAGCATCTTGACCATGATGAATATATTAAAGAACTTATTCCAGGTAAGGATATCATCTTCTGAAATGTGTGGGGGGGGGGGGTCAGGGTGTACGTGCGTGTGTGGATGGGGGGGGGGAGGAGAGTTTGAAAGACAATTGACAAAGAGCAAGTAAATCATGACCCCAGAAATCACTAAATCTGCAAGGCTTGTACATGTATGTAAATCAAATCTTTGAATCGGTCATTTCAATGTGATGTAATTTCCAATATCCCAAATTAAATTTCCATGTAAATGGTGAATTCAGATTTAATTTAAAAAATATGTTCTTGTTAGTGCCATTTTGTTCAAACTTACTATATAATCTTCTTGCTAACTTTTTAGTACTCATTTGTTTGATTTACCAAGGTGCGAATGGAGACTTTGCATTCCTAACGTCGGAAGGGAGACTGTTCTATGGGCGAAGCAATCTGGAGACACACATAGCCGAGGTGACTAATACCTTTAATACATGTATCACTTTCAGTGCAATAAGAACTTTAAACCACCAACAGAAAACAAGGCTCGTGCTTTCTCACTGCGGTTTTGAAGCCATTATTCGAACATGAGGTTCATGCATGGTTAAAAAATGTACATGAAGTAGGAATACAGTGCCAAAAAAAAACACAAATAATATAAAAAATAATCGTACAGTTTTGTAATTTATGCTTCAAACTTCCTTAAAGTGAGGAATAAAAATGAGAATGAAAATTTTGTTTAAAAAAAAATGATATTTTATATTTATATAGCACATTACATGAATTCTTAAATGAGTTTTCTAATGGTTTTACTACTACCACTAGTTACTGAGTTTCAACACCACACACAGGTGTGTACCATCTCCCTGTAATAAACAAGGAAAAGCAGCCTAATCCTGCTATTTCAAAATTGAATAAAGATGATAGTTTGTCACTTAGTCTTAGGTGTTAACAGCTCATATAAATCTTGAATCATAAAGTATTTGACATTTATCAATAGCTTGGGGATGGTGTAGAGTAAAAACATACATGTAGCCATCATACATCTTTTCTTTGCCCTCACTAACAAACAGCTCCATGTCGATGACTTGATCGATTCCAACTCTGCCATCATCTTCGACAAGCAGAGTAACATCTTCATCATGAACGCCAGGCACTATGATTTGGATTCTAGGAATGCCTCAACAAGCAGCTTGGTCTACCTGGCTTCAGAACTCATCTACCCATCAGAGGTCCTTGAAGAACAGGGCCATGATCTACCAACTTGTCCGGTAGGTTCTGTGTCACACGCCCCAGTCAAAACTGCTTTGCCAAACTTTCTATATAATATAAGAAGATCATATTATGATCTTCTTGCTAAGTTTATGAAGCACATAATAATACTTGTATGAGCTTTCCAATGGTTTTAAGACTACCATTCGTTACCGAGTTTCAACACCACACGCAAGTATACACCATCTTGTATCCAACTTGTCCGGTAGGTTCTGTGTTCCATGCTCCTGTCAAAACTGCTTTTCCAAATTCTAAATTCCTTATTCCAAACCTAAGCCCTGTTTCATTGCAACTTGTTATCAATAACAAGTTGCAATAACTTTTGTAAGCTATTGAAATTACGGCATTTGATTGGCAGAGAGCAAATTTGTAATAGAAATTTAGCATATGGTATTGATAAGTTTTATGAAACAAGGCCCAGGGGGGCGTTTCACAAAACTTGTCATCAGTAACAAATGACAGTTTTTGTTATAAGCTACTGAAATCCTTGCTTCTGATTGGTTATCAGCAGACTTGTCACTGATTTTTGCCATTTGTCATTGAAAAAAGGCTTTGTGAAATGGGCCCAGGACCTGATACTCTACCGTAAATCCTACACCAACCCTAACCCCTAACCTAACTTTAAATGTTATCTTGACACTTACAACACATGCTTCTATGATATTTTTCTCCATTGTCGATTCTGTACACTAAACCAAATTCCTATTTTGAACCTTTGAACCAATACAATGCTGAACTCTAACCCAAACATATACCCAACCTAACATCCAAACACAACACTTACATCCAAACACAACACTAACCCCACCCTACATTTAAAACAAAATATAAAGCACAGGGTAGTTGTTGCCAGAGTAGATGTCAGATCACGATTTAATCCTAGTAATTTGCACTACTATTCCAATCGTGACAGCATAAATTGTGTACAACATAAAGACTGGCATTTCCTACAAGAGACCTGAAAAGGAGCTATTCATTTCAGGTACTTCATCGATTGCTCCAGTACTTTAGTGCTGTAGATTTTATTTCATCACAAAAGGTCTAGCGCTGATTTCAGGATCCCATATATGACAGATTCTTGTGCCAAACTCAAAAGTGCAATTTTGTTGTCAGATGTGTGATGTACAAGTATTCAGGAAAAAGAACAATCCAGAAATTGTTCACAGGAGATAAAGACTGTAATGAACAATGTCTGTTTCATTGATGACTGCAGAATAATTCTAACAACTGACGGATAGACTTTTCTTTTGTCCTAGTTCCTATTATTCACAGCTGACTTTGGATCTAAATTGTTCTACATTGATATTGGGCACAGTCTCATACTCAGGGAGTCCTTTATACCAAGTCTATGGCAGAACAGTAATATAATGGTGAGACAATTATAAAGTTCTTTTCTTATTCACAATGTATAATGATTTAAATTTGTATAAAATTGTGCTTTCCAAATTCACAATGAGTTTGCTGATTTAAAATATTAGCAATTTTTTTAAATTGAACGTTAATTGAATTCTGAGACAGATTAAAATGTAAACAAATCAAAATGAATCCTTGCAAAATGAAAAATCCAGGATTTCCTGATTTAAGAGCAAATCTTAAATGAAATTTGATGCTCAATATATTAGTTGATATGCATGTACCATCCTTACTTCTGCATTCAATGATATCAGAGAGAAAGAGAAAGAGCGAGAGAGAGAGAGGGATAGAGAAGGGGAGAACATACTGCACATGTATATGAGAGAATTAGAAGCAAGTGAGAGAGATGTAAATAGATATACATGTATGATGTACATAATTATATGTACATATGTGTGGGGTACAGGGGACGGATTGGGGAGGAGTAAATAATAATATTGCATTCTTGTATAGCGCATGTCACATTATAATGTCCCTACGCGCATCCAAAGAGCTTTAAAAATCATTACCCTAGCTTTAGCTCAGGCAGCCGTTATCTGGGCAAAGTGCATTTCAAGGAATAATCCTACCAGGTACCCATTTACCTCACCTGGGTCGAGTGTGGCAAATATGCATTCATGTCTTGCAAAAGGACATTAGTGCCACGGCGGGACTCGAACTGCGTTTCCTTGTGATCCACAGTCCGGTGACATATCTTCTTGACCACAACATCTCTATGATGAGTTCCGTTATGTGCCGTTTTACTTCTTCTTTCTTGTAGATTTATCCATCTAATCCCAGCATCATCACAGTGAATACAAGCCTAACCACAGGTGATCCCATAGGACATGGACTTCAAAAGATTGAAGTGGTAAGAGATTCAATACATTGCTCTAAGATGGTTTCAACTGCCCAAATTATTTGTAACTTATCCTATTACCCGCTGACTAAACTATTGTTGTTTTAATTCTTGACTTAAAACTTGACTGTTACCCCTTTGACTACGGGAATGGAGTGTTTGGGTGCCCCATAGATTAAAATTACTTTAAAGTTACTTTACATCATCTGAAGATAAGAGTGACTTTACATCTACTGAAGATAATAGTGACTTTACATCTACTGAAGATAAAATTCATTTGATTTACTGAAGATTAAAGTATTTTATATCTACTGACAATGTACTGAAGAATGAATTTACTTTTACATTTAGTGAAGATTAAAGTTATTTTACCTGTACCAGGGTATGTGAGTTAAAATGGATTCCCCATCTAAGAGGGCCCTTTGAAGCACTCCGCTGCACCAAGAGTCTTTTTTTTTCCCCTATCATAATCCTCCTCCCGGAACGCACAGCTCGTAAATCTCACTCCCGAAACTGAGTGGCGCGTAGGGCTCGCGAAATGCATTGTTGGAAATATACATCGGCTGCTATCAACAAAAATGGCGGCATACAGTAGGGATCGATGAGTATTTGCTAGGCGACGATTTAGACTTTCTGACTGATTTTGAGGAAGATTTAATTGATGGGAAGTTGGAGACCAATACAAGTTATGCACGTGTGAAATTTAATCAACGGAAAATCTTATTTGTTGCAGCGAACCAGAATGTACGGTTTCATTGGGAATGCGTAGATCACTCCAGATCCAGCAAAGCATAGATAGTTGATACTAATGTGTATTGACTATTAGCACTGCAGTACGTGTAAAAAGGCAGCATTTGAGTACATAAATAGTCACGACACTCACAACATACAAATGCACATAATTATGCCGATGCGGTTGATCAGCAAGTTTGACAGTAGACTCGCAATTTTAATTTTTAAATTATTCTTTCTAACATCGGAAAGTTAAACAAATTGTATTTTAATGCTCTTTAGGTGTCTTCAATCTTCACTAAATTACTGAATTTGAGTGAAATCAGTTGAGTTTTGTACAGTGGTGTTAGAAATGTTGAGAATCAATAGCACAACTTTTAATACACGGCCAGGGTAGTAATGCGGCTTGCTATGTGTGTTTCCACCCACAACATGCAGCATGTACAGCCAAGCGAGCACAGCGGCTTGGGTGTCGCCGGCCCGTACTCAGGGTGAAAAGTGGTGATGAATTGACAGCTTCTAACCCTCATTAAACCAAATGCGCAAATATGTAACACAATTTCATTTCGTTATTTTAAGAGATAAACTTATGGACTACCTTCCTAGCTATGTAAAAATTTCGGAAACTTTCGGAAAATGTCAATAATTAGAAGAGAACATGATGATGATGAAAAACTTGCATTCACTCTAACTCACGATTTCCTTGGTCGATTTCGCTGGTTCAGATGGCTATGTCTTCAGTAGAGTTATCCAAACCCAGCAAAAGCATTTGATAACCAATAGAAGGTTGCATTGTGCCATAAGTTGTCGATTTTGTATTTTATATTTATTAGCTATATACATATTCAATGAATATGACATCATTTTCTCGGTGACACGCATGGCTTCAAAGCCTTTTTTTTACGACCAAGTGTTTGGAGAGCTTGGGGAAGCAGACCGCATTGCGTAATACTACGTAAGATTTGGATTGCCAGAGGGCATCTGTGGTCTGATAAGGGCGGCTGTTGATGGCTGAAGAGGGTTACATTACTTGTTGTTAAGCCAACTTAATCTTGGATATCTTTCCCTTGGGAAATTCTTTCGAGACGGAATATCCATTTAACTCTCATATCTCTGCATGTACCTAACATTAAAAATAATTTTACATGTACCTGACATTAAAGTTATTTTATATCTACTGAAGATTAGAGTTGTTTTACATTTACTGAAGATTAGAGTTGTTTTACATTTACTGAAGATTAGAGTTATTTCATATCTACTGAAGATTAGAGTTGTTTTACATGTACCTGACATTAAAGTTATTTTACATGTACTGAAGATTGGAGTTATTTTACATCTACTGAAGATTAGAGTTGTTTTACATTTACTGAAGATTATAGTTGTTTAACATCTACTGAAGATTAGAGTTCTTTTACATCTACTGAAGATTAGAGATATTTTACATCTACTGAAGATTAGAGTTGTTTTACATGTACCTGACATTCAAGTTATTTTACATCTACTGAAGATTAGAGTTATTTTACACATACTTCAGATTATACATATAATACACATATCCCTGCGTGTACCAAACATTAAAAATAATTTTACATGTACCGTATAGGCTGCACCCCCGATTTTGACCTTTAAAAAAAAAAAAAAAAATTTTGGACGAAGACGGGAGTCGAACCCGGGTCGGCACAGTTAGATTGGGAGCCAAAACCAGCACCTTAGATCGCGGGGCTATCCTGCACCGATGACTAAGTTGCAGTTTTTGGAAGATTATTTGCGTCTTCATGTCAACAATGCAAGGTAAAATTGTTGGTAAGATGTGTGGAAATGTCCTGTTCCATAGTGGTATAGTTATTGTACCATTCGTGGTCCCCTATGTGCAAATTTGTGCTGGTTTTGACTTGATTTTTTATTTTTTACTCTTTCGCCGTATATACGCCGCACCCCGACTTTTAGATTTTTTCTCTCCCTAAAATACTGCGGCGTTTACGCCGGCAAATACGGTACCTGACATTAAAGTTATTTTACATCTACTGAAGATTAGAGTTGTTTGACATCTACTGAAGATTAGAGTCATTTTATATCTACTGAAGATTAGAGTTATTTTACATCTACTGAAGATGAGAGTTCTTTTACATTTACTGAAGATTAGAGTTGTTTTACATCTACTGAAGATTAGAGATATTTTACATCTACTGAAGATTAGAGTTGTTTTACACATACTTAAGATTATACATATAATACACATATCCCTGCATGTACCTAACATTAAAAATAATTTTACATGTACCTGACATTAAAGTTATTTTACATCTACTGAAGATTAGAGTTGTTTTACATCTACTGAAGATTAGAGTTGTTTTACATCTACTGAAGATTAGAGTTATTTTACATCTACTTAAGATTATACATATAATACATATAGATGGTCAGTCTTGAATTTTTTCAAAATATTTGTTTATTCTCTCTTATTTTCGATCACAGAGTGCTAGTATAAGTCCGACCGGAGATCAACCAGACACAGGAGAGTAAGTTTGCAACTTTAGAAAAACAAAATTAAATCCTAATTAAATCAAACCCACTGCACTATTTGAATAAGATTTAGGGAAACCCAGAATGGGCGGTCCACCTACACACCACAAATCGGATATATCAAGAGGAAAGACCAAAAAATTACATTGATTAAATTTGCTTATTTGCCTACCAGGTACAGGTGACATCAAATACTTAATGATAAAAATAACTTCTTGAATCAAGAAACAGACATATCACAGTCCTATGTACTAACCTTTGAGTTATCACTTACAGTGAGTAAGGAGAGAGAAGAGATCATGACTTTATTTGCTTGTTTTACAGTGGAGAGTATATTGATGGATTGACCACAGTGACGTTTACTACAGCGGAGCCTAGCCTGACCTGTTTACCTAACCCAAGTGTTGTAAGTCATCTTGTGGAGTCTGTCTCCCTGTCTCTTGATATGCTTGAATACAGTACGGCAAAACTTCTATAATTATCATCTGAAAGAACTTAAAGAATTGGCCACTGTGGAAAGGTGCCCTTTCTAGACAGGTTGTACAACTCATAATTTCAGTAGAGGGAGAAAATATTCAAGAAGGTGACCACTATAAATAGGTGGCCTTAATAGAAAGGTCAGTACTCTGACCGATTTGACTGTATCCGATGAGAGCATCCATATTACTTGTAAATTAAATGATCATGTAAAGAAAGATGATTTTTTTTTCTTCTTCCATAGTTAAAATAATTCATATTTACTATATTTATTATTGTTATAAAATTTTTGTATTCTTCAACTGCATTTTTTGTATATGATTAACATGTAAGTGCACATAGATCTAAAAGCAACTAGGTTTATTTTGAGATAACATCATTATGAAACTACTAAACAAAAATATGATCTTTCAGGAAACAGTTTATCTATTCACATTCATTTACATATATGTTTATCTATATTTTCATGAGGAACAGAGGTGTTGTTATAAAACGTGTTACAGTGGCACTGTGGAACAGTTACTTGATTTGAATGATATTATGAATGTACTTTAAGAAATCATATTTCTGTCTGTTATCTTTAGCATGCCTATGTGTCTGCCGGCTGCCCACCGGAGAAAACTATCCGAGCAAGGAAGTATGTGGTGTTCTCCTTCTCTCTCTCTCTCTCTCTTCCTTACCCCTCCGTTTGAACTGATATCTATCTTCAAAAGCAAGTCTGGGTGCATCTGAAAATGTGATACACTTGTGAACATGAAGGTATAGCTGCATTGTTGTGAGATACATGTTTGAAAATCATGGCGTTTGAGAGAATGGCTAATTACGCTATGCCACCTACTATCAATTGCATTTTCTACTGTTAATCCTCCCCAAAATGGTGCACTCTATGGCCCGAATTGTATGTCTTTGAGATGCACTTTTACCTTTTCTCTGTTTACAAAATTACCATGATTGCAGTGGAAAATAGATATTCTGTGCGGGTAGAAAAGTTCCTGTCAAAAGAGTTTATACGAATACTTTAACTTTGATAGAGAATGAAATAAGAGGATGCACATATTTATGTTAGTCTACTTAATATAAATTCCCTTCCCCTGTTTTTACCAGACAGCTCAAAAGAGAATCGTGTGAATACCTCAAGAACTATGTCTACACTTTTGAAAGGTAAGGAAGGCCTTCAATTTGATCCTATCAGTCATTATCATCCTATCAGTCATTATCATCCTATTGGTCATTATCCTATCAGTCATTATCCTGTCAGTCATTATCATTCTATTGGTCATTATCATTCTATCAGTCAATATCATCCTATCAGTCATCATCCTATTGGTCATTATCCTATTGGTCATTATCATACTATCGGTCAGTATCATCCTATCGGTCATTATCATACTATCAGTCATCATCCTATCAGTCATCATCCTATCAGTCATCATCCTATCAGTCATTATCCTGTCAGTCATTATCATTCTATTGGTCATTATCATTCTATCAGTCATTATCATCCTATCAGTCATCATCCTATTGGTCATTATCCTATCGGTCATTATCATACTATCGGTCAGTATCATCCTATCGGTCATTATCATACTTTCGGTCATTATCATCCTTTTGGTCATTATCATGACATCAGTCATTATCATCATTCAGTTTACACGATCAGGAAAGATCGAATCATGGTCCTGAATTAAATGTAGGCATATTCATTATATGTCAATTTGTTCTTTTTTGATTCATCTGAAATTTAGTGCATTGTCGCTTCACCCTCACATGCTTGATTCCTCTCTCTACCCCACCTAAAGAGAAGGTTTAGTTTTGATGAAAGCGAAGAATAATATGTGAGCTTTCTTATTCTTTTTTATATTAGTTTGGAAGAATATCATTGAAAAAATTTCCCCAGAAAAGGGGTGCTTTTCACATGCCCTCATTTTCGAATTATAATGAAAAACGGCTCAACTAACTTTACTGCCACTTGTGTTTAGTCTCATACATAATTTTGTATGCAGTGCATGCGACTTTCAGGAAAATTGATTAGTTTTTCTTCCATCTTGATCTTTCCCAAAAAACAACAATTCTATTTACTACCACAAACAGACCTTTTCCATTTGGTTCTAGATAATTAATTTCTAAATGTATTACTTGACCAGAAATCAACTTCATCTTTAATCTCTGCAGAAACGAGTACGATCCCAGTTTCATGGAGGGTACCAACGGAATCGGCGAAGACCAGGGAACCCTGAGTATCCAATATGACTATGGAAGACACGGCTGTCCTGATCGATCGTACTTCAGTGATGGATACAAACCACATTTTGATTTGTGAGTCTTTGATCAGTAGCATTTTGATGTGATCTAGTGATGTCATTATGCAGAAAAAACAGTTTCCTGCTCCTGCTTGAATTCAGACTTTGTTTCAGACCTTTTCAGGCTTTTCCAAGCTTCTCTAGGAACAGAATGGATGGGGCTCCAACATTTTGTGGTCTCATTTTCAGACTAATTAAGAAAAGGCAACTGGTTACCCTTTGGTAAAACATTGTACATTATTTCTCACTTATGAATTTTGTTAACTAGAAAAAGGCTAGTTTTTGTGTGAAAACATTTAAGAAACACCATACTTAAATCTACATAAAGATAAACCATTGAGTTAGGAAGAAGTGAGAGAAAGAGAGAGAGGAGTGAGTGGGAGAGAGAGAGAGAGAGAAAGAGAGAGGGGGAGAGAGAGAGAGAAAAAGAGAGGGGAGAGACAGAGAAAGAGAGAGGAGAGAGAGAGCACTAGAAAGGGGGAGAGAAAGGGAGAGAAAGGGAGAGGGGGGGTGAAAAATAGACGTGAGGAAGGGGAGGGGGTGGACAGCAAAAAGAGAAAAAAAGTAGAGGCAGTCACAGGTAGAGAGGGAAGGAGAATCCAAAGATAATATGAATAAAGGAGCTACAAAAGAAGGCAGAAAAAATATAACATCAGAATTATGATCTAAAGAAGATTATTGAAATAGATTGCAGAGAAGTAAGACAGAGCAGGGAAGAAGAAATGATTTGAGAAACAATTTTCTCACTCATTTTCTCTTTCTGTAACATTTAGGTATATGGGTGATGAGTTCATTGAAACGATGGACACAGACTATGCTTTGGTTGAGATACATGGCGCACACAACTAAGACTACCTCATGACTGCACAACAGGTAACTATTGAAGAAAAGTGCATTCTACATTTAAAGGGATCCAGTAACTTTGTCTTAGATCCTTTAAAAAATCCTTGATTTCGCTCATGCTGCAATGTTAATTATAAACCTTTAGGTCAGTCAGGAACCCCATGAATTTTACAAGCCGATCGCCTGTCTGATTATCAAGATATTTATGATTGAAGATCGCAATCAAATTTTGTGTTTGCCAAACGGTTTTCATAACACTACAGTCTATAGGGGAAAACGAGTATGGTAATTACCGGTCACTCAAAGGTTGTTACTTTTGTTAGGCACTTCTTGATCATTTGAAGTGCAATTTTTTGAGGGCTTCAATATTACACCATATCACAGACACTGATACCATGTAAGGCCATGCATCTCAGATTTAACACTGTTAAACGATCGCTTTAAGATATGGTCCTTGCAATAAAACTCTGCTAAGCTAGCTAGAGCATGGGAGAACTGCTCCTTGGGTCTCTCCTCCCAGTATAATCGATTGGCATGTGCAGGTGGACCACTTCACCAGGGTCCCCTATTCTTTCATGTGAGGTGCAGGGATGCTTAATGTGCATAACTGGGGACTCTCCTACAAATGGGACCTCCGTGTAACATTCTATCTGAGTCATGGAAGGTTCTTTTTGTACATGTAGCAATATCTGAACTATTCTAAGCTATTTCATCAATCAAAACCGTAAATTGTAGATCAATAGCTTGCTGCGCCTCACTTGAGGAATTCTTGAAAGTTCCTTATAGTCTTGAATTTTTTCATATTAGATATTTTAATGTCTTTTTTTGGACACTATAATGGTAATGTTTTTCTTTTGATTCTGTTTTTAATGTTGGTTAACAGGAATGGGGCCCTTCTTTTCATGCTATCAAGTATGTCAAATTCTTTTCATGCGATATTTGATTTCCAGTCTGTTGTTGTTTTTTTTTTGGTTTCAAGAGGTTGACATCACTGGATTGACCGGTGCTTTCTTGGGTAACCTGACTTTATTTCTGGTACATTTAATCCATCTTTATTTAATCTTTATTCAATCCAAGGTGTAGGGCTAGGGTAAAGGGTAAGGGTAGCAATTGGATAGGTTTGCTTTTGGGTTAGTGTTAGGAATAGTGTTGGGACCAGGTGTGAAGTTAGGGATTCAGTCGTGTGGGAAACTGACACAGGGCGCAAGTGTAAGACAACCATCTTCCTGTAAAACAACCTGCGTCTTGGGAACAGGGAAAGGACACATTAACACACAATGAAGGCACCTGTCATCCACCTGCGTTGGATGGATTCGAACCCGTGATCTGTGGTTCAACAGGGAAACACTTTAGAGACTGCACCAATATGGGTCCTTTCATGTTGGTTAAATGCAAGTTTGGCCATATAAGATGATAATATTTCAAACACATTTGAACATAGGCAATGGTTGTTAAGCCCACAAGACAGACAGAACAGTCTTGCAGAATCCTTATGACATCTTATCTGAGCATTCAAAGAACGAAAATGACAGTCTCATGGGCTGTTAGTATAGTTCTCTGTTGCTCTACTGGAATATCTTTACATTGCATGTATATATTGGATTTGATCTCAATTTTGAATTGAATGGGTCTGAATTATAAATTTAATTCAATCTGAATTGTGAATTCAATTTAATCTGAATTATTAATCTAATTTAATTACTTACCTATTAGTCATAATTATGAATTGAATCGCATTTTGTGTTATGTTCAAATGAATATAATTTTCAGTCTCCATTTTTATGTTATTGATGTTTATAATCTGTAATCTTGTATTGACATGCAAACAAATCAGGTTTCTAATAATTGGACAATAAAATTTGAATTAAATCGAATATGTGATTTAAAAAAATGTCATCACCTCTAATTTTTTATCCATTAATGGCTACAGGCTGGATGTACACAGCGCCCTCAGAGTTGGGTGGAGATGTTGACGTTACAGAATACCACCAAGGATCCCAGTACAGCTTGGACGAGATATGTGAGTAGAAAAGACGACTTTGTACAAAGAACACATAATATATAATTGTACTGTTAGTCTCATGTTCCTGTGCCATATCAGGCCTAAAAAAATGATGCCCTTTAGGTGGCAAAACATGGGTCGGTCGGCCGGAAATCCTTCTTCTTTTTTTTCCTTAAAAAAAAAACAAATCCCTCTTTGGGCTGATATTTCTCAGTTATGAATGCTTTAATACATTTTTTTTCTAAAAAAACTATAAAAAACGAACTTTTTTAAAAATCCGACTGTAGATTTTAAGATTTTTGGGTCGGTCACAAAGGGCAATACAACATCTTTTTTGGGGGCCTTATAGTGGGATAGATAAACCAAATTGTTTCCAGTGCAAGATTAATCTACACCAGTGTAAAAAGGGTTGTTATGGAGTAAATCAAGACCGGAAATAGGTAATATTGCAAAGCCATTATGTTACACAATCCTTCCGCCTGTTGGTGCCTATTGTTTTGTTCAAAATTACTTGTGTGGCAAACATGCGACCATGCAGTGAGATGGAGAAAGCAGTCAAAGGGTTATCCACAAATCATGATGAAATGCTGATCCCCCTCCCCTTCCCTCTCTTTCATGTCCCGTGGTAGTTTTGTGATCAGATTAAAAAAAAAAAAATCTGTACCTTGTGAGAAGATAAACCTTTGCAAAGAACACAATATATGATTAATGAATATTATCATATCGGTCTTGATTGGAAGAAATATATCATTTATGACACACTGATTCTACCACCTTCCTCTTCCGTCATTTCTGTTGGGCTCCGAATCATCAAGACTGTATTGAAGTGTATTGAAGAGGCCCGATGGCTCAGTGGTAGAGCAGTGGTCTAGTGAGGGGAAGGTCCAGGGTTCAAAACCAAGTCAATGCGCTTGTGCTCTTTGGTAATGCATTAATCCTCACTCTCAAGTCTCTCGGAGAGGACTAAAGCCGTTGGTCCCCTTGTTGCTTACTTAAAAGCATACATATGCTTTCTTAGCAGTCAGGTAAAAGAAACACAAACTATACAACACTAATAATTTTAGAAGGGGTTCCCTTCTGAATGAAAAGACCCCCTTCCCTTAAAGAACACCAAATAAGTAAACACATTGATAATTAATTAATTAAAAATCTCTGGAATGCTGATTTTAACTATCCTCTTCTTAATTTCCATGGTTTGGTTGGAATCAGAATTATCAAGACTGTATTGAAGCAAACGGAACAAGGATTTCAGAGAGGCTTCCGTACCAGGTACTGAGTGCAAAGACTGCGAATAAGATCCTATGGAGAGAGAAGAATGCTATCTATGTCTTCAACGTGACGGTGCTGGATCCAAAGTATAGGTATGTTTGAAATTTCCATCTGAGGCGTTGTTCACATATGATTTAGAAAAACACGTAAAGAGATAGCTCTGCAGCAAATTGTAATGTCATAAGCAGAGAACACTTGATATATCTCTATTTTCAAGCAACACACAGATACATCAATTTGGAAGACAAAAAAAGGGGGGGGGGAAGAGGAAAATGAGTAGTTACTTGTAAAGCATGGTAAAGGGTATTTAAAGGAGACAATAGAAGATAGAAGGAAAAGAATCTGATGGAATATGGGTTAGAGTAGATAAGAATAGTAGGAATGATAAGAAGAGGGAGTAGAGACCTCAGTTTAGTTAGCTGGAGTGACTTTTATCACTCCCAATTTCTCTCTATCTCTTTCTCTCCCTGTCTATCTCTCTCACCTTTCCTCTTCCTCTTTTTTCAACCTTATTTTCTCTCCCAATCTCTCTGTCTCACCCCATCTATCTTCCCCTCTCCCCTCTCCCTCACACTCTCTTACTCTTAACATGTATGTCTGCCTCCCTTGCTCTCTCTCTCATCCTTCCTCCCTCTCTCTATATATCTCAGTTACTGTGAGCTTCAGACTCAGTTTGCAGTCGAGGTATACGGCGCCCTCCCGCAGTCCGCCGTCTCTGCCATCAGGGTCATGCTCTTCACATGCGCTCTGGGATTCGCTGGTGTCGCTTTCATCTTTATCTACTACATAGTGCAGCAGAGAGAAGCTGCAGAGGAGGACCAGCCAACTCAGAAGATTCCTCAATTTCCTCATTGATGGCAAACAAATCATTGCTCCATGGCTATGAAATGGTTTTCCCCGAGTTTTCACATTTTGCTTTAAAATAGTCTTGCCTAATTATAAGTAAAGCTTTATACATGTACATGTTCTGAATCCCCCTAATCATTATGTATGAGGTTATGATTTACATTTTATAAAAGAGCCTCCAACGTCATCATTATTACTGCATGAAATCACTGATAATTTTCAAAGCAGCTGAGCGAGAATCAAAATGATTAGTACTATCATTTTTTTTTCTTCATTTTCTGACTTGTTGAAAAGCATATCATGTACATGTAACTTACTCAGTTTCAGATGAGGATAATTTTGTTGTGTGTCATACTTATTTAGATGTATATGTTTACACTGTTTTAACATCATAGCGCACTCTGTTAACGCTTTCTATTTTTAACATGGTAGGATGGTATGTTCATACTTTTTAACATTGCTAAAGGGTATGTTTACACTCTGTACCTTGTTGGACAATGTGTTCACATTATTGGTTAACATGTTCATATATCTTTAACATTGTAAGATGGTGATTCACAATTTTTACTTGAAGGTCACTTCGTTTACATTTTCAAAACAAATTTGAATAGTATGGTCACACATTTTGATCCTTGAACGACATTGCAATCACAGCTGTATGCTCACACATTACAGGCCTCTCTGCAACTCGTTCTAACATTAAAGGAAACTATTTTCACACTGTATTAAAATTGTAAGCTGTTCTAAAGTAGGGTTTGTAAATCTAATACCAGTAATTCATGACTATGTACAATAAATCGTCCTCAAATAAAAAACAACCAACCGCTATTTCATTTTTTTTTATAACTTGCACTTATTTCTCTCGTGTAATTTCTGCTTTTACCGAAGCCAACCCAACAATAAGTTGGACTTCCTCCTTAACACTTTGCTTTCCTCGCTTCTCTGCACAGTTGCTAGTTTGGTTCAGAACATGTCAAATAGGCACCAATTGATGGGAGGATTGCTTTGTGCAACACAGTGACTTTGCAAAATTACACATTTCCGGTCCAGATGTGCTCCATGACAAATTTTTAACCACTGGTATATCAATCTGGCACTGGAAACAGTATGTTGAATAAGTTTGAAGCCTATTGGTATATCTATCGGGCTATCCCATGATAAATGCAATGTGATACAGGGAAATAGCTTGAGTTGCATTTAAAGAGATAAGCATAACCACTGTGTTTTCAGCTGTTTCATTTCTTGACAGTATTGATGAGAAGATATATAATTTGTTCAAAGTGTAATAGTATATCTCTGGTATCTATCTCCGGTGTATATCTCCAGTATGTGTTTATTCAGATCCTTGCCTGTATATTGCGTCTACATACTATTTGTAATGCGTTGTCATTCTTTGCTCATTTTTATGTCGGCATCAAGAATTATGGCGATTTGATCTTTAATGTAGGAAATATGACATACCTCGCTTTACAGTATTTACCACAAAAGGAGTTTTAATTGTTAGTTTCATCAAAATAATGACAAATAAAAGATATGTTCATGTATCATTTTAAACGATTCATGTAAATATATGAATAGATTTTGATTTTGTTTGTTTGTTAGCTTGAATAATGCCTTAGTGATTTTTTAAAAAGAAAAAAAGAGAGAAATCATCATTTAAAATTAAGATCTTATAGGGAGTCAATGCAGAGTGTTAAAAAAAGACAGAGAGGTGAAGAAATTAGATTTCCTGATTTCAAGTTTAGTTACGACCCTCGCCTACATACATACACGGGAGTAGAACACAATCTTATTCAAAACTTGACATTCAATTTTTCAAATTTCAGACTCGAATCTGATCCTCGCCAAGCTCTTCCTGGCCATAGTTAATTAATTTAATCCATAACCAAATTTTAAACTTTTAAATTACCTTATCGCCATAAAGACCCGAGGAGCAAACATTGGAACATCTGTTTTGTATTCTTGTTTTTTTTTTAACGAAGTTAATAAGATATTTTCCCCATCATTTTCCACGTGACCTGAGATGACCTCTTTGATTTTTAATTTTGTGATACTTGTGGGAAATTTCAAGACACCAATCATATGGCAACAATATATTATTATCAATCGCACGCACGCGATACGGCAGCAGGTATCGTGTAAATATCTTCCAAGTTTTCATATCTAAATGTAAACATGGAAGAGCAGTTATCTGGTTTGGATAATACATCCATATTCTATATTTTGCATCTCACTAGATTTGTGCCGAATTGCAATTAAACTAGTTTGGAAGTCTGTGTTTCTGTATGTACAGTGTGAGTCAATAAAAGGAGGCCTAAATTCAAGCCCTAATATGTCATTTCTAAACTTTAAAAAATTGCTGATATACATTGTAATGTGACAAATGATAATGTCCTTTTTAATTTGATAGGCTGCTCACCGAAATGTGATCATGAATGACTGAGCACTTGCCATTAACAACAACAACAAACTAAAGAAAAATAAAGGAGACAAAACAAAACATCAACGATATCACCAACAATAACACCAACAATAACACCAGCACCAGCAACAACGACAAAAGTCATGTTGAAAGTCGCCTTGGCACAAGTTTAGAAATATACAGTGTGTTCAGGAGATATTTTAATATTCGTGATTACATAATTAACCATGCATACCGTGAAAAACATCCGTTTGATTCAAGACATGGATAGAGGCAAATTAGAAATGAATCTGGAAACATTGCCGGATTTCAAATTCAAGAGAGCGTGATATTCTGTTAAAGCCCCACTGCACTACGTAAAGCTACTTGCGCCCTCTATGCAGCAA
>BEXV01000982.1:130832-141879 GCA_003118195.1 Hemicentrotus pulcherrimus
TATTTTAAAGGGATTTTACCATGCATCCAACCAATCGGCCGAAAACTGGAACTGGTCGATTACCCCCTCCTTTACTCTAGACTAAGTTAATCTTGCATGAGTGAGACTGGTGAGAAAGAGTGAGATTCAGAAGTGAGACTGTGGCTGTGCGACTGAGCTGAGACTGAGTAAGAGTCTTGTCTTGAATTAAATATCCTGTACTCTTGATTTGAGTCTTGAGATGATACGTAACAATCAAAGACGTTGCCTTCTAAGTTGTATATCAACCACTAGTTTTGACTGGAGTTGACTGGAGTGCCTTCTCTTTTGAGACTTTTTTGTTCTTTGAACAATTGAATTGGACTTAATCTAGGTCTAGACCTCTAGTCTAGGTCTACTCTAGATCTTAACCAGGTCAGGTTAACTAAACTAAGTTAGAAATCTGAAGTAGACCTAAACTTAAGGTAGCATTTTCCCAGAATCTGGTCAGATTAGGTAGTATGTAGTATGTACTGCCCTTGACCTTGTCAAACTGGTGCATAAAAATCTTTGTCCAATTCTTGATTGCAAGTACTCAAATCCCTATGCAAATCTGAATAACAGCAAAAATAAATCTGCCAGTAGAACTGTCAGTCGATATTGCGAACATGAAAAAATTCCTAATAGAAAAACGATTTACACTTGGATCTAGAGGCTTTTTATAGTTTTAGCCATCTCGTTTTCAGTGTGGTCAGCAAAAGACCATTGCAGATTTTGTTAATGGCCTTTTTGAAGTGAAACTATCGCAAGAAAAATAATATGTGAAGTCAAAGAACTTGATTGAAATATGATTATGTCTCAATTAAGCTGGAAATATCAGATCTTCATCATCAGCCATTAAAAGATCACAGACAACCTCTTTACTTTTAACTGTGTTGAGGCCTTGAGGGGCAATATCAACAATCAGCGCTGCACTAGTAGAAATTGGAAAGTATTATTAGTAAGTTGTCATGTATTTTCAATGTAGTTGGTCTTTGTCAGTTGTCACTTAGCATGTTTGAGAAAGCAAACTGCTTAGTCATTGTACTTTGTAACAACCTGTTCATAAATAATGAATTAAGTTTTGTTAGAAACCCTCTGTTTTATTTGGCAATGATGTGGTGATAAGATCATAAGTTCACAAGTGAGGTCAGGAACCATTAAATGGTTTATTCTTCAAAGGAAAAACATAGGTACTTCCTGATGATTGACATCTTTCACTCAAGCTAAATCGTAAATCTTTCATTCATTTTCCTTAGCGGCAAAAACACTGTATTCTATTGGACCAAGCTATTTTACGTTTCCTGCATGAAGTTACTTCAGTTGATCTGAGCTTTTGGACAAGGTGTGGATGAAGGAAAAACTGCCATGGGAGACATTGTTCAGCAGGCCCAAATGGCTGGGTAAGCCTTTAGGATTATATACAGTAGGATAGCTAGTAGGATGCGAAAGCTAATGTGCTTACATGAATATTAGCAAGTGTGAGCTTGTAAATATGACGCCTGGCTTGAATGCTCCCCAAGGAGTGGAGAATGTGCATACATTGTGTGTGGGTAAGCCTGAATACAATGACCAGGGTAATAATATACTTATCTGTAAAGCGCTTTGAGAGGGCCAGCGGTCCTGAAAAGCGCTATATAAGAACGAGCTATTATTATTACTATTATCTTAAACCTTGAAATGATAATCCCTTTCAACATCTCCTAGAAGATTCTGGCATAATGATAAGCCTTGCGTCAGTGTGTGGGCCCACAGTGAAGGAAATACATCAAAATAGCATTTTCAAAGTGAAGCCTGTATATATCAAGACCACTCAGGGCCAGGCGAGAGATTAAATATGGTCTTTTTAGCCAGGTGATCTTTAGGTACAGGGTTCATGGACGCACCCTTCAAGGGATCGATAAAAAGTCTCTATAGATAGGTGGTCTTTCTATGCATAGCTGGTTTCACTGTACAACATTTCAGACATTCATATAAATGGTGTTTCAAATTTATATTAAAGGTTACTGTTGTTTAGTAAAGTTGCACAAACTATTCATTGTCTTTTGCACCAGCCTCTTTGATGGATCCCTGTCATCCTGCCAGGGCGAGCTGCAGGAGCTGATGCGTCAGATTGACATCATGGTCAACAATAAGAGACTGGAGTGGGAGGCTAGCATCAAAGCTTTAGAGGCCAAGGTCAGGCAGAGAGATGAGGAAATCATCACCATCAAAATGGCACTGGATGCGAAAACATCAGAGGTTAGTCTAGAAATCTTCTTAAAGGGACCCGGTAACTTTGTTTTAGATCCTTAAATAAAATCCTTGATTAAGTTCATGCTACAATGACAATTATGAACCTTTAGGTCAGTCAGGAACCCCATGACTTTTACAAGCCAATTGCCTGTCTGATTATCCAAGATATTTATGATTGCAAATCAAAAATAAATTTTGCGTTTGCCAAACAGTTTTCACAACACTTCAGTCTATTGGGGAAAACGAGTATAGTAAAACCGGTCACTCAAAGATTTTTACTTTTTTGAGGCACTTCTATATAATTTTGATGCATAATTTTTTTAGGGCTTCAATATAACACCATATCACAGACACTGATAACACGTAGAGCTGTGCATCTCAGATTTAACATTGTTAAACGATCCCTTTAAAGGCTAAAATTCAACATGGAGGTTTAAAGTAACTCTTGGGTTTCATCTTAGATAAAGTTGCGATTGATTCAAATAGATCACACATGAAAACAATTGCAATCTGTACTGGAGAGATAGCAGTTTGAAAATTGGTGATTGATTGGAGGACTAGCATTCCAACTGGATCAGTCACAATTCTTTACAAGATAGGGTCAAAGTCTATAAATTAATGGTTTAAACCTCTATGGTTGACTAAAATATGGGTATGTTGCTGTATTGTTGTTCCCATGAAGATACATGTGCACTAGCTTATGGAGGATAAACCTTTTTTTGTCAATCTAAGCCAAAACGTTCTCACACTATATTGAATACCCTTTGAATAGTATTCTGAATTCAATATAATGAAATGAAATGTGGGACAATCTTGAATGGCCTTCTAATGTCTGAACATGAAAACAATATTAGTTATTTTGGGTGTGTAATTAATGAAAGCAACCCTGGCTACATTTCTCTGCTGAATGTATAACAATCCCAATACTTTTAGCTATCCTGGGCATTATTTAGAATGTACTCCTTCTCATCAATGAAGCAATTGCAGGGAATATTGTGTAATTTCATGTATGTAACTCTTTGTTTTGTTAGAAATATATTTTCACTGCTCATGGGAAATGTAATTCAGCCTCGATTTCAGATTAACTTATCTCACACCTTTCCCCTTCCAATGCCTGGATATGATACATGTATTCTGATCTAAGCATATATATATAGTTAGGGCTTATATTTTGTGTAATTTGTTTGTGTTTTGTCCTTCCAGACCAATCGTTTGACCCATGAATCTGCTGGAATGGAAAGGACCCAGAAGGAATTGGTCACCCAATATGAGCAGCAGGTTGACCAACTGAGGAGAGAAGTGAGCAAATTTCACATTTCTTTGCCTATTCTAGAGGGATCTACTTTTAAAAAGGAGTATATTCAATGTTTTCGAGATTACTTATCATTTGAATTATAATGAATGCAAGATGTGTTGTTGTGGGTAGTCATAGAGATTGCCAACAATTCATCTTATTCAAATGATAAGATAATAATGATAAAATGTCTCATTTATCTATTTATCATCATTATTAAAATGCTTTCCCTAAGCGCCCTGCGATGATATTATTACCCCTGCTTTTGCCAAACTATCATGATAAGATACTCCAGCATTCAAGGAAACTCTTCCTACTTGGGACCATTTACTTCACTTGGGTGAAGAGTGGCAAATGTAGATTAATGTCTTACCAAAGGACATTACTGCTGGGGCAGAGATTGGAATTCAGTACTGTTAATTTCATAGTCTGGAGACTTGTCTATTTTTTATAAACCACGGCCCCTTGACAATACTTGATATGTAATCTTTTCTGTTAACATTTCAGCTGGTAGCACTGCAGAAGAGTTATGAGAAGATACAGCGTCACCATGGCAAACAGAATGACAGTGTGGAAAAGGTCAAAGAGGAGTCAGAGGTCAAGCTAAGGAAAGCCAGGGTTGACCTTCGGATGGCTGAAAGCAAGATAGAGGTGAGTAATCATTAACTGCGTTATTCCAAAAATATAATATATGTATTTATTTCTCATTTTCAGCTGGAACCTAAATAAGCAAGTCCATACAGAGATGAAAGATATGGAACATGAGTCACCTATCTATAAATTCATATACTGATATTTCCCCCCAAAATAGTGCTTAACAAGGAATTAAATTTGTCATACATAATTATACCAAAATATAAATTGTATATTGCATGTACAGATGTATTATTCTCATCCTTCAGGTTTTAATGGAATAGAGTTTGTAGCCATAATGAGTTATTTTGCATTGGGAGGGGGGGGGGGGGGGGAAAAAAANGGGGGGGGGGGGGAGGTAAAAAATCACAGGAAAATTGGAAGAATACATGTAACCATTCTCATGTGTGGTACAATGTTTATCAAACAAAAAACAGAAATGTATTGGATGAAATGAGTTTTTCCTCGAGCAGTATAGCCTCTGTCCAGTGCAGTAGATGTAATGTTGTTCATTCTTTGGATTCCTTCCCCCAGGATTTTGAAAGTCAGGCACGTGAATGGGATGTCCAGAGACGAGCATACAAGAAGCAAGCGGAAGGCTTGGAAGCCCAGAGACAGAAACTTGCAGAGAAGTGCCAGGCTTTTCAGGTTGGTTACCTTTCCCCATCAAAAGCCTGTATGCTGTTTACACTGTTTACAAACTGATATGTCAAGCATTGATTGTGAGACAATTTTATGTTCCTGTCTTTATGTCTTTTTCTTAGTTTGTCATGATCCAAAAGTGTTCTGTTATATGTAACTTAATGTTTCTTTAACCCACTTTAAACTTTGAGGGGGGGGGGCATTTCTTTTTCCAAAGCAAATGAGATGCACTATCAAAATTTGTGCAGTTTAAATGAATGTGGTTGGAGTCATTTTTATGTTTGCAATCATTTTTCAATTCTTGATAATTTGTCTTCCTTTCTCCGCGCAGCAAGATGCAGCAGCCTACAAACACCAGCTAGCTAAGCGTCAACAAGCCTTAGACCAGAACGACCTGGACTTTAGAGCTCGCATCGTCCACATAGAAGCTCAACTACAGAGGGCGCAAGACACCCTGGATGGAAAGAACACTGCTATCCAGCGGCTCGAGGAGCTATTGGAAGAGGCTGGAAAGAGGAAGAGGATGGTGGATGAGGAGAACCAGCAGCTATTGGAGGATGTGGGCAGGAAAGAACACCAAAGACAGGTCATAAAGATGAAAGATATTCTTCTAATATTGATAGCTTTGTGATTAATCCCATATTCAAATAGGAATGCGACATATATACCTCATACATGAAATATGACATTTTTAAATATCCACTTCACAGAATAATTCACAGAAGGATTTAAGAAACCAGAAAGAACTTCTCTAAGAAATGCTAATTTCAACTAACTTGGGCCTAAAAATGATCTAAAGCTAACTTTACACAATGAAGCCTCATTCAAATATGATGCTGCAAAACTGCTGCAGCATGTTTTGTAAAGTCTAATCCGCTTCAAAGTTATGAGTCTTATTACCTACTGGAACCGGGTGATCCCTGTATTAAGCCTATGGGAACGAGAGAATTAAGTAGCCAATTGGTTAACACAGAGCTGAGTGATTATGCGCAAGTTTTTTGTTGCATGCAGATGCCATTCAATTACACAAAAGAAATAAAAAGCTGCATCTTTTTTGAGGTGTTTTTCCGAGCAAGCCTCAAGGCCAACTTTGGCCGGTGTTTCCAGAGGAAACCTAAGCATAACTGGCCCAAGTTTTCAATTTATAAATCATATGAACCCGAATATACCAAACAGCGGTTTCTAGCTTTTTAACACACACTTTTTCACTCTCTCACTTTTTGTAACACTGCCTTAAGTGAGCAAGTTTGATAAAGCCTGATATAATAATTACCATCTCCTGTTTGTTCTTGTTTATTTAATTTTGTAACAGATGATAGAATCTGAAGTCAGCTCACTCCAACAGCAACTAGAATCCAAGGAGGAGGCCCTTCGCTTGGTCCAGAAAGAATCCAAGGAACAGATGGCTATGTTTGAGAGCAAGGTCCATTCTAGGGAAGCTATGCTCAGGTAAGGTCAATCACTCATATAAGACGAGCACTCCATGTTGCAAGAGTGGTACCATGCATACATAGAGTGGAAGAAGTCTGTAGGAAATCCACAGCAAAGTGATTGTCATTAGAGATGGTGTTATAGACCACAAAAAAGGTCACGTCTTTCATCCATTCATTTTCTATGGCATCTTTCCAGGAGCCATGAGGATGAGGGTCGAATGAGGACCATGCAGGCTAGCGAGGAGACATCCAGACTCAGGGCCCAGCTCCAGGACTCTCAGAGGAAGATCCAGGACCTGGTGGAGTCTGAGGCTAGACTTAAGATGGAGATCAACAGACTAGAGAACAGGTTAGATGTAACTATGGTTTAAAGCCACACTGCACTACTTATATCTACTTGCTCCATCTAGATAACAAACAATGCATAATCGGTGACCATTGGTCCCCCATGATCCTCTTTTTCTTATGTTAATTGAGAGCTGATTTGATTAGAACACCACCTGTCAGTGACCTTTAACAGGGTAGTCTAATCCTTCCTGGCCAAACTAGTATTGATGGGCTTCATGCCATGTTTGTAAAGAAGACTGATAAAACCTGGACCTGTATTCAGTTTATTATTTAAGTCGAAAATAAGAGTATTTTACCAAGTTTTTGGCTTAGATAAAATACTTAGCCAAATTTGGTTAATGCTTGTGGCTATTGTTAAAGTACTTTATTTAAAATTTCAGCTAGCTCCACAGCAGACTTAAGCAAATTATTTGGGAAGCATTATTGGAAGGGATATGCATAAATGAAGAGATGCTTTGCCTCTTTATGTATATTTTGATCAGTTTAGGAAACAAGCTTATTGGTATTCTTGCATACATTATACATCACTTATACTAGCTTGTTAGAAAAAGTGCTCTCTCACCCTTTAACAAAACAAATACATGTTCAACTTTACTTGATAGTACTAATAGCCGATAACATGTGACTCACTCTCAGCCAATCATTTAATTAGGATTCATGTTCGACTTCTTTACCAGGCTTGATAACGTGCAGGGTGATAATGCATCTCTTAATATGGAGCTGACAGAGAGGATTAAAGAGTTAAGAAGGCTGGATAATGAGACTAGGCAACAGCACCAAGTGAATCTCAAACAAAAGGTATGGAATTCAACGTTTGAATGGAAATACTTCTTCTTTTGTAGTTGTCCAAAGAGGGTTTGTCATCATGATATCATGAACTTGCTTCCGCCAGTTTTTGGAAATTTTTAAATGCAATAGAAAAGCTTTTGCATATTTTTGGTTATTAAGAATTGATGCACTAATATTGATATATATTAATGTAATACATATGTATATATATATTTTCTACCTTTTCTTCATTTATATTTCATAAATTATATCAGCATTTTGTTTGTATATTGTTTGTAGTAAATCCTGTTCTTAGAAGATATTTTTTTGTTAACACCACTATAGAAGTAATATATGTCAACATAAGGATGACGAAGTGTCGTATCAAAACAATTCCTTTTCCCATTTTCCCCAAACACAGAACCAGCTTGGGGAAGGTCTTGAGCGACATCTGGAGGCAGAACTGCAAGGAATGCGGCATGAGATCGAGTCTCTGACTGGCGCCCTCACACAAAGAAATACAATGGTGGATACGCTGAGGTCAACGGTCGCTGCTTCTGAGCAACATTTAAGAGAAGAAATGGAGAGGAAAGAGGGGGCATGCAGTGAGCTACAGGTATAAGTTTGAGTGTTCTGTGCCATTATGCATGAAAAGTTGAAATAACAGTGTTTAATGTGTATTTTAAACTCTTCAGGACTTGCATACATTCAAAGTTGTAAAGATGTTTTAATTTTTTCTTTTTTCTCTCTCTCCATGGTATTTTTTTTTCAGTGTTAAGCGGTCACTTATCTTTACCTATCGTTGTCTGTGTTTTATTCAGTTCTTCCCAAGAGAAAACATTATGTTTACTATAAAAAAAACCTTGAATGACCATTTGAGATACTGCCCTCTTCCTCTTTCCCTTTCTCTTTTTCTCTTTTAACAGAATGTCATTTCCAAGAGCCTCAATTTGAAATTTTACAAAATGTGTAAGAAAATTGATTACCGGTATACAAATTTTATATATATAGTGTGAGGGCTAAAAAAAAAAGAAATTTTACAAAATGTGACATAGAAGATTGATTACCGGTATACAAATTTTATATATATAGTGTGAGGGCTAAAAAAAAAGATGTGTTAAAGCATTCAAAACTTAAAAATATCAGCCCAAAGATTTTTTTTTTTTTTGAAGTTAAAAATAAAAAAGATTTCTGACCGACCGACCCATATAACATTTTTTTCTTTTAGGCCTGATGTAGTGGATTACTATTGTTGAAATTTGAATTTATTCTCTGACACTTTTGTATATAGATTGCAAATGCTGAACTGGAAGCCCTGCGGGTAGAGAACCGCTCCTTGCATGATTCCTACAAGCAAGCTCAAAGAGTGAATGGGTTAGAAAGAGAGATGGCAGAGGGGCAATCTAGGGAGGGAACGTTAGGACCAGGACTAACATTGCAACATCCATCATTTGGATACAGTCAAGAGGTAAGCAAACTCTCTTAAAGGGATCTGGTAACTTTGCCTCAGATTCTGAAACAAAATCCTTGATTCAACTCATGCTGCAATGATAATTATAAACCTTTAGGTCAGTAAGGAGCTCCATGACTTTTACAAACGGTCTGGTAATCAATATATTTATGATGGGAAATCATAATTTAAAAAAAAAAAATGTTTTCCTAACGGTTTTCATAACACTACAGTCTATTGGGGAAAATGAGTATGGTAAAACCGGTCAGTCAAAGATTTTCACTTTTTTGAGGCACTTCATGATCATTTAGAAGCTTAAATTTGTTAGGGCTTCAATATTACACCATATCACAGACACTGATAACACATAGGTAACCCTCTTCTAGTTTTTAAGTTTTGAACTAGTTTTGAAGTTTTGATGCTTCTTTTGATAAAAGCCAGCTGTAAACAGTTGTATAGAGTGAAACCTGCTTTTAACTGACCAGCTGTTTATGAAGACCCTCTGTCAATACATGTACTTATGTTTCCCTAAAACGTTATTTTTTCATTAAAACCTGTATTAAAGGCATCGTTTAACAATGTTAAATCTGAGATGCACGGCCCTATGTGTTATCAGTGTTTGTGATATGGTGTAATATTGAAGCCCTAAAAAAAAAATCGCTTTTCAAAATGAGTAAGAAGTGCCTCGAAAAATAAAAATGTTTGATTGACCGGTTTTACCATACCTACTCATTTTACCCAATAGAATGAAAGTGTTATGAAAACCGTTAGGGAAACACAAAATTTGGTTTCGATTTCCAAACATAAATATCTTAATAATCAGACAGGTGATCGGCTTGTAAAAGTCATGGGGTTCCTGACTGACCTAAAGGTTTATGATTATCATTGCATTGTGAGCTAAATCGAGGATTTTGTTTCAGCATCTCTTTGAGTGACCGGTACTGTTTTACCATACTCATTTTCCCCAATAGAATGTAGTTTTATGAAAACCGTTTCGATTTCCAATCATGAATATCTTGATAATCAGACAGGCGATCGGCTTGTAAAAGTCATGGGGTTCCTGACTGACCTAAAGGTTTCTAATTATCATTGCAGCATGAGCTTAATCCAGAATTTTTTTTCAGCATCTGAGACAAAGTTACCGAATCCCTTTAAAGTAACCTATAAATAAATTCTACCTCTTTATTTTAATAGGTTTTCACTGTATTTGATTTTTTTTTGTATTTCAGGTTGACATAAATGTGCTTCAGTCTCAGCTTCAGGCGATACAACATCAGCTCAAAATGGCCCAGTCCTCTAGGCATCCTGGCCCAACACTTACTGGTGTGGCAGAGCAAGACCGACGGAGGTCCAGTCCTAGATCTAGTCCTGCTAGGATAAGACCTGGTCTGGATCCAACCAGGACTAGACCCTCAAGTAGCCCTCAGCATAGAGCAGATACTGGATCTAGATCTGGTTATGCCTACAATGAACCATTTGAGGGTAGTCAAAACCAGAACTATGCTAGGTAAAAATTGTTACCAATGTTTAAATCCATTCGCCTTTTTAAATTGACTTGCAACCCTTCATTTACTATATGCATACATCTATGAATATAAAAGAAGCAGATATGCATGTCTTACTGCTCAAAATTCTTTTAAAATGGAGAAATGATCTATGATATGTATTAAATGCATTCATGACCTGTTCAAGGATAGACTTTCACCCCCCCCCCCCTGCTTTGACGCCTATACTATGTATGTTAACTTCTTTGTGCTTGTTAGATATGTATAATTTGTGCATGTTCAATGATGCATATATTTGCTTTGTCTACATCTTCCTATTCATCCTACCATAGTTGTTTATGTATGCCGACTCATGAATGTATGTATGTGTTTGTTTTATCTTGTAGTACTGTTTACACTTTATTTCTCCCATGTCCATTTTCTTTTGTGTGTGTCTTCAGAATGTACCAACACAACAACCTTGCCAGCCCTCATAGGAATATTGCAGGGAGGACAGATCACCTGAAAGAGAGTAAGTCTTTTGTTTATCTCTCTAGAGTGTGGATATTTACAGTACTTATATCAGGGGGGATAGTGAGAGTTTACAACAAAAAGTTTTAGAAATCTGAGCAAAATAAGATGCCTAGGTGCTTGCAAGAAGGTCATGAAAAAATGTCACCTCATCACCCAGATTTCTGGGGCGACCCATTTTTAGAGAAAAAAAAAAATGATTAAAAAAAAATGGGGGGGGGGGGGAGGGGGG
>BEXV01000983.1:6955-28559 GCA_003118195.1 Hemicentrotus pulcherrimus
AATTTCAAAAGCCCAATTTTCTCCGTTATTGAGTTTGGATGTCTTAACGACTTCTCAATTCACTTTGCCCAATACCCATTTGTGTATAATCAAAGAACTGCTCGACCGATCGTTGATGGAATATGTTAATTGTAAATTAGGAAGTTATATACATCTATCTTTATAATACTTTGTATATTCTACTTTTTCTTCTCGTAGCATCTTTCACAATGTGCATGCCCAGTGACAAGGCTATCCAGAAGTGGAGGCAGGAGCTTCCTGCTAAGCTGAGGCCAGACCAGGAGGCCATGAAGAACCTGGTCAAGGCTTGGGTCGTTTCAGGAAGGGTCGAGTCTTCGCAGATCACCGACAACCAGAAGGTCCAGAGTCTGAACGGCGCCAAGCTGAGATTCAACGTCTACCGTGACTCTAAAAAGGCAAGTTTTAATTTACTCTCAATTGTGGAATAAGTGTTGGAAATCGTATCAAGGAATGAAAACCAGAAAATAATGGCAGTTTTAAACAATTTTCGGAATAAAACACTTTCTGCTCAATTTCGTTCCGGTGAAGTCGATTTCGTTCATTTGTTTCCGTTCCATTACATCCATTTCGTTTAGAATACTTACTTCATTTACGAAGGTTTTCACAATACGTTGATTTTTCTTACCATTTTCCTACATGTGTACGTAAATGCGCATCCGAGTATACGCAAATATGCACGTCGTACTATGTGGTAAAGGGCCCGTCTCGGTGAAGTCTGTAAGACCATTGCCAGTATTTGCTTTGAAATTAAAAAAAAAAAAGAACTAGTGTTTTAAAAAGTTCATAATGTCTATTCGAACATAAATACACAATTGCTGTACACAGCACACACAAACCCCTTCACCATCTAATGGTGCATTCGGGTAACTTAAATATGTATATTCCTTTTACAGATGATCACTGTTAATGGCGCTCCAATCATTGACGCCGACAGGAAGGCTAGCAGTGGACTCGTCCACATAATCGACAAGGTCATCTATCCGCTCCCAGTCGGTAACGTAATGGAAACCCTGGATGACAGCCAAACCTTCTCCATGGTCGTCGATCTCCTGAAAAAAGCCGGACTAGAAGATGAAGTTAACAGTAAGTTTGCTTCTGAGAATGAATTTTCTTTTCTTGGTATGGCCTTGAAATGATTTTAAATTGATGGTTTTCACTGTCGGTTAAGGTCAGATACGCAAATTTAAACTGAAAAATGATTTGGGACCCGCTTCTCTTTTGAAACATGGTGCCAATTTAAATGCACCAATTATATCTGCAAGAAGTTATTCAAGAATACACACATTTCTAACGCAATCGATGTCGACTCTTTTTTTTTTATTTTTTATAGTCGTCGCTCTTTTTGCAAAGCTTCTGCTGAACTTTGGAACAACTACTTAAAATGTTACTGGCTTAACCAATTCAAAACTTGTTTAAAAGACAATTTATTCAAAATTGTTTTTTTTTTAAACTTCTGTTCAAATTTGTACATTTCATTTGTATTGCAATTTTATTAGTCATTCTTTACTGATGTTTTATTCGTTATACCGCTTAGAAACTGTGGTGGTAAGCTCTTTATAAGCACCCGTTTTACGCAGTAGGATAGTGAATATCAAAACTGTTTATACATCTTTCCAAAATCGTTAATCCTTCAATTCAAATATCCATATTCTATCACAGATTCTGACCCCATCACGGTTCTTGTGCCGACCAACGCCGCCTTCCAAGCCCTCCCGTCCGGCGTCCTCGAAGACCTCAAAAGAGACCCCGCCGGCAAACTCCGCAACCTGCTCAAGTACCACGTGATCTCTGATGTCAAGTACTCTGTCTCTTTGTCGTCTGGTCAGCGCCTCCGCGCCTCGCAGGGAGAGGAGATTTCGGTTGCCCGCGATAGTGACGGTAAGCCTCTTTTAAATTCATTAGTAAAAGGTGAAACATCCTTGCGTTCGAATCTAATAATTTCGGAAATGGAGGTGACAAGGTACAACAAAACACTTGGGAATTTATATCTTCCAACCAACCTGATATTTATGTCCGATATATATATATATATATATATATACATACATTTCCAAGATTCAGTTTTTATTTACTTACTCCGAGGTAGTAAAGCTACACTTACTATATTAAAGATAATACAAAGTTTTGGTATGGAGTCATGAAGCACCGATAAATTTTTATTTTAAATTTTTCTCGAAAACAGGAGTGTTTTGGGGGCTATTTTTGTTAGTGCTTATTATACATCTACAGGGCATCAAAATATATGAACATTGGAAAGCATAATTATCCACCAAATTTTCAAAATTTCCCAAAACTTTTTTATGAAGACATTATTTTTAGGCCCGAACCAGCTGCGATCCGGTTTTTGTCCACTTAAAAAAGTTTTGCAATATATTTATACTTCTATGGAAATAAATTCTGCACTATATTTAACCATTAATATCTGATCTGCTTCTCTTACAGATCAAATTTTCCTGAACAAGCAGAGTGACCAGGCAAAAGCTTCCAGGGTGATTGCACGCGATATCCCCACAACCAACGGAGTGATCCAGGTCATCGACCGGGTCATTCTCCCGTCACAAAAACACTTCGTTCTCGTTTAAAAAGCGGGACGACCCGGCTCCCAATACAATATGGATTAACTTTCGGATTAATTAAATATCGTGATACAATCACGAATCTGTATTTTTAGCACGGAAATAAAACTACCCCTTTCTACTGCAAAAACCAATGTTTCCTTCGATATTTGTATAACCTCATGGTCAGTTTTGGTTGAGCGTTTTTGTGAAAGATGATTGGTAAAGAAATGTCTAGAATTGATAGATTTGTGATGTGGAACAGTGATAACGTGTGTTTGTATTTGATCTCGGAATGGTGCGGAGTTTCCGATTGTACAAGTTTAATTACTACTTTTTATCTATAGAAATGCATTTCTAATAAAAAACAAGGTGCAGCACAAACAAAGCTTCCTATTATTCCTTTCTGTTTTTATTCAAAGTTGGGTAAATGTCCACTGAAGGCAATAACAAGCCCACGTGCATCTCCGTTCATAAAGAGCAGTTCTTCTTCTCCACCCCCCCCCCCCCCTATCTCTACCGTCTCACTCAGTCTCTTAATTTTCTTTTACCTTCTTTCTCCCTTTATCCGTTTTTAAAAATAAATATCTTCCTCTTAAATTTCTCCTAATGTCACTTTCTTGCCTTTTGTATCTCTTCACTCTTATCGTAAGCAGCTTCTTTATTATCAATGGTCATCTCGTACTTAGTGATAAACTGACTTCATTTCATGTCCATTATATATTCAATGTACTCCTATCCATATCTAAAGAAACACATTTTGGCAACGACAGTCAACTGAATAGATGTTAAAAGAAATGATCATTGGTCGAAAATTAAATGCAAACATTTATTTATTTGGACTAATTGTACTTTATTGGACATGGAAATGCTTTCAGAATTTACGATAGGTTTTGGGAAAGCCAATGTTTCCCCACAATATTTTTTGACAGCACGCTATGCAATAAATTACAATCGCTTTCTTATATGTAAATTAATTGTAAAAAAAATGACCAAAAGAGTTTATGTTAAAAAGAAAATCCACGAGGGGGCACATATCTCCCCCCCCCCAACATTGTTTTTACGATTTTTGTCTTTAAAAAAAACAGCTATAAGATATTGAAATTAGGAAAGTTAAAATACATAGTTAGTAAATGATGAAATGGGTCTAGATTTACCCTTTAAACAAGTATACAATGGTGCAGTTTCATCAACCCCAAATTGTTCATCCATGCCCTATAGGGTTAATATCCTGCAATATCCTGGAGGAAACTTTATCTTGGTTATCATTTTATAAACGGCAACACGACAACGGGTGTTACGGACACTACACAAAGCTACTGAAATGGGATTTTCAAGCATTATGTCTCTTAACACACAAATATTTTGCACTTTCTCGGCTATTTGTGAAAAATATAACAACTCTCACTCACTGCAGTCCGTAAATTAGATTCAGTATACACAGCAGAGGCAACCCAAGGTAAAATTTGTGCTTTTTTTCTTCTTCAAAACCTGAAGAAAAAAAAAGCCAACCAAACATTGGTAAATGAAACATTTCCAAACTTTAGTCCCATCTGTATACATATCAAAACAATGAAGTTACTAGGAAGGCTCGTTTCATATCATAAGTTGTCCAAAATAACTTATGTACAAAATCCTATATAGGATAGGACACTACATTGTATACATATAGTATACATGCTATTCTTTGATGCAATATATGAGTAATCCATTTGCTTTTTTTCCCGCCATCATTGTTGTTGCTGCATATCTTGAGGCCGACAGAATCTTTTCAAATCCCATTACCAAGTCTCTTGGACAGGACTTAAAGGGAATTCCACCCTTTTAATAGAAGCAGAAAAGTCTGACAAACATATTCAGTTCTATATAGTTCCAGGGGTGGCCCGATTGGGGTATTTTTCTTCTCCTTCTCCCATCTTCTTTGTTCACTTTAAACATTGAAAGAAGCCTAATTTAGTCATAAGAGCATGAAAGAAGATGAAAGAAGATATTTAACAAAATGATATAACAAAGGAAAGCATGAAGAAAGAAGTGAAAAGAAAATAACAAGGACAACAACTTAAGAAAAGCAAAAGAAGAATAAAGAAAAGGATAAGAATTAGAAATAAGGAAAAGGAAGAACAATACAATAAAAAAAAAAAGAAGAGAGAAAAAAGAATAATATACAGTACATCATGTAGCATAATCAAGGTGAGCCTCTCATAAGCGTGGAAACTCTAGATATTTGAAAATACGAAAAGACGATGTACTTCATTATTTTTGGAAGTAACTCTGAAAAGATAACTGTATCTCATAGGACCTTGCAAGATTTGCTTTGAAACCGAAAAACGATTTGTTTGGAAAAGAAAAGAAAGTTCCTACGGTGTCCTTGTATATTATGTGCGTTTGGAGAAGATTGCATTGCATGCGTTGTCCTCATATCGTATGTGCTGCAAGATAAATTCAGTATTTTTAGAACCCATATTTAGAAACTCGTTAAAATAGCGTTGGAAAATTTGGGGTCATAAAAAGACCACAGTCTGTACTTTATGAAGAGTATTTCGACCAACTAAGTGGTATACTTGTAAAACCTTAGACAGTGTACGCCGAAAAAAGCAGGAACAAAGCATTTTTTTTATAAAAAAGCGATAATTAATCTATATGCAAAATTATGGTGTAATAACTAATTATTTCTGATATGTCTATTCAATAATCCTCAGATGTTCGGTGATCGTTGTTGGTGGTGGCAATTAAACCAGTATTCATAAAATCCTCAGATATATAAACAAATGTCGGTAAAGCAGTCAAAAGCGACCTTTGTCTATTTTTTCCTTCTCTCTCTCCATCAAATAGTAAGCTTAATTTATAGAGAGAAATTGTGAGCAAAAATGTAGACGACGAGATATTTCATAATTTATATGTAAATCCCCTCAAAGGGGGTGTCCTCAAAAGAAGGTATTTTTCCATAGTCCTCAGGAGACACAAGTCATACATGTTTTGATGTGCGCGAAAGTGTTTATGTGTGTGTGGACATAAACTACAATGTAGTTGGAGGTAGGCAATTAAATGATTAAATAATGTTACATTGTTAACATTTATTTTAGAACACTGTTATCCAGAAAAGGGAGGTACAGTTTGGCTTGCAGGCCATGATATTACTCTTTCTGTAGTGTCCGTAACACTGGCCCCTACTCTTTTCTACCCTTGATATTGAAACTAAAACACAATGATGCATTTAATTTGATACTTTATTACATCTAACTAATATTTTTCAAATAGATATTGAAATTGACTTACTCCTAAGTCAATTTTGTTTTATCTAAAAAAAAAAAAAATTCTTGGAAAATAGCTCATTTGTTTGCGAAATATCATATCCAGGAGAAAATCTTCCAGGGAAAGAGATTTTTTTTTTTTATTCACTGAGAAGAGCAACTGTATCGAATCAAATTTGAATTACAAAATAGTAGTATTTAGTTATCAAGCTGTATACCTTTACACCACCACGCACTTGTGTTACGGACACTACACATGCCGTCATTAAATTGCAAAAAAAAACACTGTTATGCTTAGCTGAATATTATTATACCACAGCTAGTCCCCGGGGGTAGTTACACGACGCAAAGTATATAAGAACTTTTAAAAAAATGTTCATAAAGCTGGGCCCCGTTGCATAAAACTTACAATTTGCCATCAATGGTAAGTTTTATGCAACGGGGCCCAGGAATAACACCGTTACGGACACTGCAGGAAATTCCGGAAAAAATTATGAACGGAACGTGGGCATATATTTTTGTAAGGTTTGTATCTATGTTTGAAATTTTGGTGCAAGCTTATGGCAAGCCGTTTTATCCAAAAAACATATTTCTTGATATCAAGAGATAATTTTACGTTGTAAAGCAATGGTAATTCTTGATATCAAGAATTGATTTCGTGATATCAAGAATTCGATTTCGTGATATTAAGAATTGAATCTTGATATCAAGAAAATATGTTTTAATGATAAAACAGCTAGCCAAAAGCTTGCGCCAGCTCGCCACAACTCGAGGCTCCAACTCGGCTAAGTGGGAGCCCTGCTTAACACTGTATAGGTAGAATAGTTACACCTTGATCGTGGCTATACTGCATACGTATATATCTTAACTCATATATACAGTCATCGCTCTTGAGTTGTAATACATTCAATATCTGGCCGCTTCTTCCAAACAGCCGATTGACGAACTATTGCACCCACCTGCATACTTGATCCGAGAGTTACTGGATTTCAGTTCGCATACATCACGTGTTACTATGTCAGTGGCAGACTCTTAGGCCGTCACTTCGTAACTGTTGTTAAAGATGCATGCAAACAAAAAATCAAAATGTAATGTACTTGAAATAAGCCATTTTCGTAATGGAACCACATTTAATACATACAAGTATTTGTGAAGTGCTTTATTTCATTCACCTGATAAGAATAATAGTATTTCAATAGTCAGAATGCAAGCTGCATATATTAAGTGTTGCTAGGTAGGGCAACCATACTTTTTGTCTTACCTGGCAACAACTAATGTATGCAGTTCGGATTCTGTCTACTGAAATATTATTATTCTTATCAGGTGAATAAATTATTTGTATTGAGGCACTTTACAAAGACTTATGCACCAAATTTGGTTACATTACGAAAATGGCCTATTACAACTTATGTTTGCAGTTCGGATTCTGTCTTTATATTGAAATACTATATCACGTGAATGAAATAGTTTGTATCGAGGCACTTCACAAAGACGTGTGCATCACATTTGGTTAGGCCTACATTACAAAAATAGACAATCGCAATGCAATGAAATGCACTCAGCGGACCTGCTGATTACCCTTTAGCTTACCAGAGGTTATTCAGACAAATCAACAAAAAGTCTAATAAATCTGCTTTCCAACTATTGAAGTACATTACTTCCTAAGAGGTCAATATAATAGGGGAAGAACCTGTTTGAAAATTTGAAATAGGCCTACGCTAATTTAGTTGAATGCTTTTAATATATATTTTTTCAATTCGCAACGTCTCTGGTTGATAAGAGGTTGAGCATCCATTATTTGTTGGTATGTCAGACAAGCTCCTGTCAAGCTTTGTGGTCGCCGATCGCTAGTAACAATAGCAGTGTGCATGTATACAAGTTTGAAACATTTGTGAACTAACCTGTAAATTACCATAAAGTTCAGCGGATCATTAACCGACACAGCCACAACCAATGTTTGCAGTCTGCATTCCGGCTATTGATTCGTAACAGGTGAATGCAATAATTCCTCAATAAGTACTTGGGGAAAACTTGCACTATGAACATGACGGACAAAGTAAGAGGACAACATATACAGTTACTCATTCTACCCTCAACATTTGCCGTGGTAGACAAAGGAACATCCCTTCACTGATATTATGCAAAAATGTGTAGAACAGGTGAATATGCATGTGACACCTGTTCTAAACATTTAACATAATAGCAGCGAAGGGATGATCCTTTGTCTACCACAGCAATTGTTGAAGGTATAATGAGGAACTGCATATTTTGTCCTCTTTCTTTGTTCGTCATGTTCATAGTGATGTTTGCATATTTTATTCAAACGACTTTCATGGCATGCATGGGATTTGAGAAGGATTTGGAAGGGTATAAATACTGGTGGTTTTTATACTGTAACCACACCTTGTCATCACTACGGGCTTGAAGAAGGTCTCTCTGCTTCTCTGCAATACTACCAAGCATCTTACAGCTCAACCATGCAGTCTCTCATCGATTTCTTAGCCGTTCTGGTCGGGGCAGCTGTCGCCAACCCGATGATTCTCTCGCCCGCCGAACAGAACCAGCAGAACAAGGCCATCTCGGCCACAGAGTTCCTAAAAAAGATGTTCCCGGGCTCGATGGTGTCTTCCATCCGAAGCGACGACCAAATGGATGACGACATCGTTGAAAGGCTGAGGGCTCTGGGGCTTCGTGAGGCAGCAAACATCGCCGAGCAGGTCGACCTGAGGCAGATTCTCCGAGACAGTGACCTTTGTAAGTTACTGTACACAAATTTCCTAGGGTTTAACTTTAAAACACTCGATTAATTCTCAAGACGATACCCTATATTGATGTGCCGTTATCCCATTTTGAGCTACCTATTTCCTTTAAAACGAAAGTGATTTGCGTTCTATATTTTAACCAGTTGCAATGCTTTATAGTTTGTCATTGCATTTTTATACTCGATAAATGCATGGTTTTCCCGCTGCCAATAAACAAAACGACTTCTCAATTCACTTTGCCCAATACCAAGTATTGCTCGACCGATCGTTGATGGAATATGTTGGCTAGTATGTTCATTGTAAATTATGTTATATTCTATACATCTATCTTTGTAATACTTTGTATAATCTACTTCTCCTTTTTCTTCTCGTAGCATCTTTCACAATGTGCATGCCCAGTGACAAGGCTGTCCAGAAGTGGAGGCAGGAGCTTCCTGCTAAGCTGAGACCAGACCAGGAGGCCATGAAGAACCTGGTCAAGGCTTGGGTCGTTTCAGGAAGGGTCGAGTCTTCGCAGATCACTGACAACCAGAAGGTCCAGAGTCTGAACGGCGCCAAGCTGAGATTCAACATCTACTGTGACTCGAAAAAGGCAAGTTTTAATTTTCTGAGATTTGTGGAATCTATAGTGTTGGGAGTTGTGTCAAGGAAGGAAAACCAGAAAATATATAGTAGTTTTAAAGTAATAAGCTCAATACATTCTCTTATATAAAGTCGGAAGAAAATACATTCTATTTCGTTAACCGGTGAAGTTGGATTTTCCTGCAATAGTTTCTGTTCATATGCATCCACTTCGTTTAGAATAGTACCCTTCATTTATGAAGATTTTCACAACTTGGTTCATATATCCTTTTAACTACAAAATGTATACATAAATGGCATATGCACATGTGATTATACGCAAAAATGCACGTTGTACTATGTGGCAATTAAAGTCTGTAAGGCATTGCCAATATGCTAAGTAAAATAATTTTTAAAGACCTAAATGTTGAAATTCAAATCCATCATGTCTATTCGTACTCGACGATGTAGAAAATTTCTTCCTCATCTAGAGGGTGCATTCGGATGAACTTTGATTGTATGTTATTCATTTTACAGATGATCACTGTTAATGGCGCTCGAATCGCTGACGCCGACAGGAAGGCTAGCAGTGGACTCATCCACGTAGTCGACAAGGTCATCTATCCACTCCCAATCGGTAACGTAATGGAAACCCTGGATGACAACCAAGCCTTATCCATGGTCGTCGATCTCCTGAAACAAGCCGGTCTCGAAGATGAACTTAAAAGTAAGTTTGCTTCTTTTTAATATTTTCTTTTGGAGAGGTAATCGTAAGGCCATAAACATCTTGTGACGTGCTGTCAAATTATAGTTTTCAAAATGAGACGTAAAAGACCAGAATACGCAAATATAATACTGAGAAATTATTTGGGACCCGCTTCTCTTTTTAAATATGGTTCTAAATACAGTACGATAGTGAATATTCCTCGATAAAATGTTAGATATATCTTTCCAAAATCGTTCTTCCAAATTGAAAATAATAACAGGAAATAATAATCAGCTTTTATATAGCGCTTAATACATCTACGATGTCTCTTGGCGCTTTACAAATATATAATATTACCCCGGTCATGGGATCATCAATACTTGTACGCACATAAATCCATTCCATGGGGAACATCCGAGCCAGGCGTTACTTGGCGCTTAAAAACTGTTTGACCAACAATGACGGTCGCATCCTATCGGGACGCGTAACCATTTAACACCTAGGTGGAGAGTAGCAAGTGCAGGTTAATATCTTGCAAAAGTATATAACTATTAATTTTGTATATAACGCTTATTACAAATGTCTCTAAACGCTTTACAAATATACGATTACCCCGGTTATTGGATTCATTGCTTGCCCACTCAAACACTCCACTCCATAAGTAGGCGCAAAGCTTAATTCTGGTATTCGTCTTCTATCACAAGATTCTGACCCCATCACGGTTCTTGTGCCGACCAACGCCGCCTTCCAAGCTCTCCCATCTGGGGTCCTCGATGACCTCGAAAGAGACCCCGCCGGCAAACTCCGCAACCTGCTCAAGTACCACGTGATCTCTGAAGTCAAGTATTCTGTCTCTTTGTCGTCTGACCAGCGACTCCGGGCCTCGCAAGGAGATGAGATTTCAATCGCCCGCGAAAGTGACGGTAAGCGCTTTATCTAATACATTAGAAAGTAGAAGAATGTGAAACCTTACTTGACGCCGAATCTAAAAAAATTCGGGAGGGGAGGGAGAACTATTTATTAAGAAAAACGCTGAAAAGTATTGGAAATGAACTTTTAAATTTAGCATAAAATTTGTTTTCCTTTTTTAAAAGAAAGGTCTCTAAATTATAAAAAAGATATTCTTTCCACTCGATATATTTAAGTTTGATATTTAAATTCAATTTTTATTTACTCGGAAGGTAGTAATATATATTGTTTTAAGGCCCGTAACGCTGCGGTCCGATTTTGTCCACTGTTTTGTATTATATTTTCATATGTCAAGCAGCACTTGAACTGGTAGGAGAAATAAATTCTGCCCCATAATTAACAATTGAATCTTTTCTGCTTCTCTTACAGATCAAATTCTCCTAAACAAGCAGAGTGACAAGTCAAAGGCTTCCCGAGTGATCGCACGCGATATCCCCACAACCAACGGAGTGATTCAGGTCATCGACCGGGTCATTCTCCCGTCACAAAAACACTTCGTTCTCGTTTAAAAACAAGACGACCCAGCTCCCGATACAACCCATACAGTATGGACTAATTATCAAAATAACCATTGAATGTCGTGATACAATCATGAATCTGTATTTTTAGTACAGAAATAAAAACTACCACTTTTTACTGCATAACACAATTATTTCCTTGCATATTTTGTTTGAGCGTTTTTGTGAAAGATGATTGGCTAGAAATGGTCAGGATAAGATTTGTGATCGTGGAATAGTGATGGCAGTGCATTTGATCTCGAAAGTATGGTTCCGATTAAAGTTGAATGACTTCATGTATATATATATATATCTAGAGATGCATTTCTAATGAAAACGAAATACAGCAAAAACCGTTTCATAATTTCACCTTCAACTTGTGAAAAAATTTACATGCAAACAATTCAGGGACAAATCTCAAGGCTGAATTTTTCAATGATTCCTTTCTATTGACGGTGTGTCTGCTCAAGGCAATGAAAACTTAATTTGAAATAATTTGAGCCTAGATGACTAACCTTATTTGTTGAGGCCAATGAACATAAAGAGCGGTACTTGTTTTCTATTCCCCCATCAGTTTTTCACATCGCAGCTCTACTTTCTCACTCTTTTTCTTTACCTTTTTTCTCTTATATTCCTCTCCAACTTTCTCCTTTTGTCACTTCCTTGCCTTTTGTACCTCTTTAACTCCTCACTGTAATAAGCAGCTTTATTATCGATGGTAATATCTCGTACTTTAAAAATAAATATCCTGAATTCAGAACATGACGGGTTTCGAAATGACTTGTATTCAATTTGCTCCTATCCATATCTAAAGAGAACACATTTTGGCAACATTAAGTCAAATGAAGAAATGTTGAAGGAAACGATCATTGGTAGAAACTGGTATAATTGCAGAAATCATTTATTTGGACAAATTGTATTTCATGAACATGGAAATAGTAGAATGGCGGTTTCAGGTTTCCCCACAATATTTTGTGGACAGCACACTCTGCAATAAGATTACAATCGCTTGGTTAAGAAGCTCCCTCAAAAACTGACCAAAAAATTGTTTTAAAAAAAGTTAAGCCAGGCGGGGCACATACCCTGCATGCCCCCTCCCCCCAAAACAAATATATTTAAAAAAAGATTTGGAGAGACGGAAGGTGGGACCATACTGCCGTACCCCACCTTCTGCTGACATTGATGATTCACATAAAACTCTGCCTCTCCCCAGCTGCAAAACTACCAAAATCACCCTTTTAGTTTACTGAATATCTACAATTCTTTCTGTCTCTCACTCATTCCTTGCATTTCTGTAAAAATCAAGTCTTCACAGACATCATCAAAAATATCATCTGTCTGCAATTGTGTCTTTATCCTGTCCTACTGTTGCTGCAAGACAGGCATCTGCAAACTCCACAAAGATTGGCTCCTGCATAGCGCCCTCTATAGCTTTATCCTTCTCCTCTGCTTTATCCAACTGTGTAATAAGCACCCTCAGGTGGGGATTCTGAAGAAGATCCTTCACCGAGCCGGATTCACCTTGAAAAGGAGAGTGAAAAGAATGTATTTAAATGAAGGTGGTGACCAAATCACTCAATTTTAAAGCCCCACTGCACTACTTATAGCCACTTGCACCCTTTATATAGCAAACAATGCCTAATCAGTGCCTGTTGGTCCCCCATGATCCCCTTTTTCTTGTGTTAATTGAGAGCTGATTTTAATGAGATGACAACATGTCAGTGACCTTGCAGAGCGGTCTGATCCCCCCTGAGCAAACTATTTTAGACTGGCTTTCAGAAAGAATTTTGGGCCCATCTACACCTAAGACCCAAAGAAGAATTGTTTATCAAAATTTCTTTTGATTTTTAATAGTTGAGGAATACAATGTAGTAACATACAATGAAACTTCGCTGCTCAAGAAAAAGTGATCTTTAGAAGTAGGTGGTCTTTATGAGCATGTTCCTAAAATACATTTTCAACAAATGGTCACTGGTCACTAGGGCAGGGAATCCTGTACATGCCAATTAATGATTAAATCGGTCACATTTCGCTTTCATTATTTCTTTTCACAAGTCGTGCAGGGAATTGGCCTTTATAAAATTTTGTGCATATGTTGTAAAGATGAACAGGATAACAATGTGTATTCCCTTATCATTTTAAACTTTTCCTACCGATTCGGCTCTAGTCCAATCTTTTAATTCAAATAAAAAGCATTTTAGTTCATGGAATTCACTCACAAATATTTCATAAACACAAACTGAATAAGAGAAAACTAAAGTACATGGAAATACAACTTGCATTGAATTGTTATCTTTTTCAGCTTTTAATTCTTTGATTTCGTTTTGAAAATATTGTTAAAAGTTGATACCTATGTGTCAGAAATTGGTCCAGGATTAATTTGCAGTGCATGTGAGTTATTTATATAGAGACATCATAATTCAAAATAAAGGAAGCAATGATTACCCAGCTTATTCAGCTGTTCTTGTGTGAGTTGATCGTCGATTGGTGAGTCCATGTCATCATCCTCGGATACTTCTCCTTCTTCTGTATGGGAAATATATTTAATTTGTCATTAGAGATGAAAACTTGTATTATCAAAAACAAAATATCTAAAATACATCATTTCAACAACGATCCTGATTTCAACATGACACCAGACATGCAAATATACGAAAAGACAAAACAAAAGGCAATAGACAATATTCACAATATAGGAATTTAACAACAGCAATATATGTAACACTGTTATCTGTTACATATTATAAATTGCAAATATAATGTCCTTTGATAAGCGAAGATGGAAGAAAAAATTCACTTCTACGGTATTAGCTAGGTATGACAATCAACTTCCTCTAAGAAATTCATAAATAGAAGAAAATGTAAATATCAATTTGTATGGCACTTACCTCCATTTTTAAAGAATACAACCAAGATAAAAGAACCCCCCCCCCCATGGATACATTTTCCCCACTCCAGTTAATCATTTTCTCATATCAGTCAACAGTAAAAACTTTAATAAATGCATTTATTCTATCCAAGTGTTTGTTTACATACATTTAAAGTCTTTTCATGCATTTGTGTAATACTTATTTTTGTTTATGAACATTACCTTTTGCCCTTTCTTCCTTTGCCAGGTTTCCACCATCTTCCTTGGCCTTCTGAATTTCTTCTTTATTTTCACAACCTGGGGGGAGGGGGATTGAAAGAGAACATGAATACAACATATAATGAAATATAGTTTTTGATGTCAACTGAAGAAGCAACCCTGCTTAAATAAAACTGTAAATAAATAAATGAATAATAAATTACAACACTTAATACCAGGTAATCTTTAATGAATAATGAATTATTTAGTGTTAGTTCTTATTATGGAATTTGAATTTAGATTTATGACATGGATAAATTACAGCAAATCAAATATACTTGAGAATTTGTAAACATTTTTGAATTAATGATTCAACTTCTGTGTGTAAAAGGAAAACCAAATAGGTAATGTACGAGGACAATAAATACATACATAATTAAGTAATAAATAAAGATATTAATTTTCATGACACTCAACCCCCCCCCCCCCAAAAAAAAAAAAAAAAANCCTAAGATAGTGACTCATTGTTTCAACTTACCGCCCGATTTGTGCTCCTTGAAACAGGGTACTGAGCAACTAGAAGAACATAGACAAAAAAAGAATGATTATCTTGATTAGAAACGTCAGAAAAGTCTGCAGTTACATAGTAAAATCATGTATATCGAACTTGATCTAGATCTATGTGGCAGGGTTATTGTGCCTCTTGTGCTGACGCTCTTGATCTTGTTTACCGGTACTGCCTTGAATCACCAAAATGCAAAAATATTTCATTCAATATCTTTACAAGTTTAAGCTGTATCAGCTTCCATACTTGCGGGTCGTGTTCTTTTTTTTCATGAAAAGGAACCACTTTAGGCAATGATCTCGATCGCGTCAGCACATCTCGACCACGCCATCCACGTGCACTTAATGCCGATACAGCAGCTATACAGCTGGCACTTGGCTTTATCTTTAATTGACCAACACAAATCTATACATGCGGGACAAGGATCACACCAAAATTATGGGCGACTCAAAGTGGGTTACGAAACTTCAAAAATTACACGAGTTACTTACTACAAAATTCTGCATTTTGGGCATCTATATTTATACTGCTTCTCCTCACAAACTGCGCATTTCTGGGTGATATTATCCATGTTATTTCACTTTTTTTTCAGCCGTGCATGCACGTGCACTTGTTTACAATTTTGTTTATGACAAGCGACTGAGAAATGTAAATCCAATTAAACACAATGTCAAAATCCGTGATTATATTCACATTGATTTTCCGATTGCATGAAATCTTAAACAAATATTTTGTCTTCTTTTTTTACTATTCTAATTTAAGGTAACGGTTCGGATTCCGTTCCGTATACATCCTACAAAACAAAATAATTGCAGGCTATTTCTATGGAACGCCTTCCTGTTTCTGCAACATAATCGTTGACTAGCGCTATGCATGCATGCGCATGTACCGTATATATATGCAATGCAATACTAGCCCGATCAAGGAACACCGAGCCGAGTCTTGCATCATGCCAAGGTATCTCTTTGATCATGCATGCATAGTTTCCAATTTTCTTCTGAAATAGTACAGGGATAGTATTATTAGAGACAATGTGCTTCATAAAATGAGCTGATCTTGCATTAATTATCTAGATCTACGCCTAATCAGGGATTGTTAGTTTAACTCTCATATCCCTGGCCTAATAATAGCTACGGTAATCTTATATACGACGCGTCAATGTCAGATACGGTATTGCATTGTTGCCAGACCAGTCACATGAAGTCATGATACCCAGCCTCCCAGGCCAGGCCAGCTCCCTCTTTAGCTTTGCTTAGCCTTAGGAGGGCAAGTTTGTAGACCCGGCCGGCGGCCTTGACCTCTACCCAGCTCAAGTTGAACTTGAAGTGAAGCAAGTGAAAAGAGAATTTTTAACAATAGTCGACTCTATATTAAGAGAATCTACATGTATATACCTGGTACCTGCAGCTACATGAGCAACTGGACTTAAAGAATAAAGTACATGTAGTTCGACAAGTGAATTGTTTTAAATTGATCAGTCAAGATATATGAATAATATATCAACTTATCTCAAAAGTTTTGGAACAGTCCACTCAAACACTTAGAGGAAGGAGGTTAGAGGTTGATCATCATTTGTCATGTCACTAAATTTGTGGCCAAGATTAATTGGGAAACCTTTTCCTATGCAAACGATGAATGTCATTGGGCTCAAAAATAAAATTGCCACAGGAAGCAAATTTCAGAACTGTAACTTTGTGGGACTTCAATGCATTGCACAACATGGAAATGCCTCAAGTAGACGACACCTGTCATCAGCATGCATTGCCATTGGACAGTCTAGAAATGTAACCAGAACTGTGCACCATCACAATCAGACACCTGTATATTCAGCACTGAGGTCTGCATCAATGTGGCCAGGCAGATGGGCTCAACATCAACGTTTTAAATCTTCGGATGCCTGGTTGGAGCAACCCGTTGTCTTCAAACCGACATCTCCAGCCTCGGTTGCAGCCAAAGAGAGAGGAGAGAGGAACAGCAGGAAGGTCTCCTCCAAGGTGCCCCGCCCAAGAACCAAGAAACCATCTAGGTTTGATAAAGGAGCAGAGAAGGTGAGAAGGCCTAGCTGTCCTGCTAAGCAAGCAGTCCTATTCGTGACATGCACTCTTTCTCATCTGTTTCCATTTCATGTTTTATCTTTTTCCTCCTAGCCTTTAACTCAATCTTCTTTTTCCTCCCTTCTTACTCTTTTCCTCTTTCTCTTGTTCTTCCTCATTTTTCCTTCTTCAATAAAGAAGAAAAGATAAATTTTAAAATCCCCAAATTCAATTAACATGTACTTGAACTTTGAAGAGCTTCAAGAGATTTTAAGGCATGAAATACTGGTCAAAACAAAAAAAATACATAACTTTTCACAGACATCAACAATATCATATTCTAATTCTGATCCGTAGTCTGATTGTAATTTCTATGGGGTATAAAGATAATAATAATAATAATAATGATAATAATAATAAAAACGTCACTTATAAAGCGCTTACCACCGAAGTCGCTAAGCGCTAGAAAAAAATGCATGTGACAAGACAGAAAATTGCCAGTAGGTTCCAGGTATGAACTTCCCTCCACTGGTGCAAATCACGCAGATCCAAAAAAGTTACAAAATTTCAAGGAAAATGAGAGAGCACATAAGAGTGGTTGCTTGTAATAAGGCGCTCCTCTTCTAATGTATTATCTTTCGATCTAAAATTCCTGTAAATTTTTTGTTATTCAGGAAGGAAATTTCTTCATTCATTAGACTCCCCCTTTTTTTTTCCCCTTCTCTCCAGAATGCTTATTTGTGTACTGCATTCACTACAGCAGAAGAATACAATTTGGAGCACCTCAGCTATGATCTGCAGATTCAGAACAAAAAGTTTGTCCTTGCCGAGATGCCTCAAGGTAAGAATAGCCCCTTCAGTGCCTTCCCAGACTTCTGTGTGAAAGAAGGGTGACCTTGACCTGGCTAATTTTGTATCATCGGGTCATCATGTCAGGTCGTGTGGTCGAGTTGCCTGATCTTTTGTGGAAACATACCCCTTTGTAGTTTGTTTGTTCATGAATGTCAGGGTAAGGTTTATGAAATAAACCCCTCTCAAGTGGTCTGATCCAATTTACCTGACACTTTGTGGAATCCCTAAAAAGAAAAATCTACGAAAGGTCGCGTCCTTAGTGTGCATCTTCACATGATCTTCCCCCTTCGTTTCACAAAAAGGTTTTGTAATGTGATTACCTATTAACTAGACGCGATGACTCCATAATTCAAAGTAAGCCCCTTGATGTTCCATAGAAGGGTCCACAATCTATCCTGTGAACAGAACACTTGATGAGATCAAGGACATCAGAAATCGTCTTTAATGGTTACCTGGAGGGACTGTATGATCCAACACTTCAATCTCAAATCATCATTTCATGATTATTCGCTGCGAGATTATTAGTTTTGTCAACACAGTTATGTTGAACAGTGTCGACATCAGGAAAATTTGCATTGCCAATTCCAAGAGAGGAAATCAGAGCTGTTGACTGCACTAGTGAGGGTAGGGCCATGAAGCGAATACAATGTCACACCCTGACACCCCTCATTGCTGAGAAACAGAAGATCACTGAAGGTGTACATGTATCATGATTATCCAAGGCATGCATGGTCATTTAAAGTCCCATTTGTCACTATGGCATCATGAACAATATACTTTCTAAAAGTATCATTTTACTTGATATTTGCTCTGTTCCAATCATTAAGACAACAGGGATAACAATATATTTAATTTGATATACTCAAATCTTAGATGGAGTTTGTCAACTATAGGAATGATACAGCTTTGACCTTTCCTTCATTTTAGATGCCCATGACATCCTTCACGTGCAGTTGTCAGATGAATACTACAAGGGCCAGGAAGTAGATGAGCCTGGTGAGATGTTCTTCTTCAGGGAGGGATCGGTAGTCTTCTGGAATGTTCCTGACCCAGAGGTAAATAAGACTCGACCACAGCAGTTTTATTGTCAGTTTTGTCAGTTTTGTATTTTACTCTATTTTTTACAGAGTGCTCTGAAGTACACTTAATAAATTGCCAGAGTGAGAACAAATCAAAGAAAAATTATATAGTTCTTTTCCAATGCAGTACAATGGGCTTTTCATGACTAGAAATGATTTGGTTAAAGTACTAGCTTTACCTAGAGGCTACTATTGGGAGTTCAGTGACATTTTTTTCATAGGACGTTAAAGGTAAAGACCAGTTATGGTCATGCGATTGCATTTGTGAAAGAAACGTTGTGGAATCGATCAGAAAAGGTTGATCATCTAGCATTTAGCATCTGGAAGGTTCTGGAATCATCAAAATGATAAGAAATTTGGCTCATTCTTCGTAAAGTTACAAGCACTATGCACAGAAAGATGTATATGGGACTACCCTATATCTCTCACAGACCATGAGAGAAACAAATTTACCAAATATATGAATTAGTAGGCGGTTTCCCTGCAATTTTTTTATCATCATGTATTAGGCAAAACATATTCTTTCACATGATTGGTAATGAGAGCTTCCATTTCATTTTTTGAAATTGGGGCGTTTCCAATACTGGTCTTTACCTTTAATGCAATGCTGCTGGGATTTGAACTTACAACCTTCAGAGACTTGTGAATACCATGGTACCATGATATCTAGTGAATTATATTTCAACTGATAATAGCAAAATCTGTATTCAGTAGGAGACTTAACCCACGAACACATTACATACATGCAATATAATTGAAGCTCTTTCTGGTTTAAGAGATTAAAATGCAGACATAACCCCTCCACCCATTCCCTTACAAGGATTTTGAAGCCAATTTGCAAGTCATCCTATGTAATCAGCCAAATAGAGCCAATATAGTATGTGTATCAATGTTTTGCCAATTTGCAGATCAAGCTAGTGATGAGGATCATCAGTCGGCATCAGCACCAGCCCTAAGAGATAGCACTGGTCAACTGGGAGAATGAACAAATGAACTTTGGTTATCATGAGTAAGTCAGAGGGATGTATGCTTGCCTACCAAAAAATACTAAAATTTAAAATTATACATATTTCAAAAAGATGTCTGCTAACTTGTGCATACGACAATGCCCCAATTTCCTATTTTTCATAAATAGAGGTTTAGAACTTTAGGAGAATACCAAACGTTTTTGACAAAATACTGATTCTGAAGATCCATTACCTCTATTATTATGTTTCGTTTATTTGAGAGATATGAACTCCATCAAGAAAATACTGATTTTGATCCATTAGAATACTTCGAAGTTCCACATTACAGAATCATTAATCACTCTGAAGAATCTTGCTCAACACACAGCTTGACATGTCACTATATAGGGGAGAGATTGAAAGATGTCCCAAATTCCAAATTGTCCACTAGCAAATGTGGAATTTTTGTATAGCTTTGTCAGCAATGGACAATTAAAAAAAAAAAAAATTCTTATGAAAAAATTAATGCCATCAAGTATTGAGGTTTGATCTGAAGGCAATTTTTGTAGGGTATGGGAAGAGATGCAGTTGGCTAAAAGGCAACACAATTTTGTTACTTCAAATTGTTGAGTGCAAAACTATATGACTATTTTCAAAGAATGATTATCCAGTAAATAGATACAATTAACCATGCTGTTTATCCTTCCTTTTCTCCTACAAATCAGTCAAACCACCAGTCTAGTGAGGGGTAATATACTACTCGATAGCTCAAGGCCCACAAACGAGACGGCCCTGGAGAAATTTGCTTTTGCCAATGCCATGGCGTTATCAGGTTAGCCAAGCCCTGTCATGTATGAAATTTATATTGAGCTTCTTTATTTTATGGGATTAGGGTTGCAAGTAGTGTTACCATTGGGTCTTAGGTTAGGTATAATATAAATGTAATGCTGTTGTACACCTCAACCAACATGTTCCCTATAAAAACATTTCTTGTGTTAAAATCTTTTTTGGATCATTCTCTTTGTAAACTATTAACCTACCTATCACTTTTCCAAATGTTTTTTTTAAATGTTCCTTGACAAGATGACTTATTGATTTACCATAAAATAGCTTAATTTGTTCAAATATTTAGGTCAGTAATGCCAATTTGTCAGACTCTGTAACTGTTTAGTAGATTTAATATTACTTTTAGATTTTTAGTTTTAGTTTTAACAGAATACCACATTGTCTCCTGGAACCTGGTGGTCCCTGTATTAAGCCGATGGAAATAAGAAATTTCAGTAGCAAACAGGTTAAAAACGATGAAATATCTTGTCTTTCCTTCCAACAGTAAAGCTGGCTATCTGGGAATACTCTCTGGATCAGTTTGTGTCTTCTATAGAAAACATTCCTGATGTAAGACTTTTAAAATACAATATATTCTTGTGATGTATCATTGATTGCGTGATAGAAATGCATTAAACAGGAAGTCCTTGTACGATGAACCATTTGAATTCCTCTGCTAACACAGAAAGTCTGTAGCACTAATATGTTTTGACAAGACATTTGCCACTGCTCAAGGAGGTCTTATCATGCTGCTTGTCTGAATATAATCTAGTGAGTTGAAAATTAATTTATTAATGATTATGCAATATGATTTTATTTCCAACCACAAATTGACTAGACTCTCAGGCCCGAATTCACAAAGGAGTTATGTAGACAAACCTTGGTTTTCGTACGTCATATGATGCGTTTTACGC